>JANHFK010005741.1:81517-98321 GCA_036250565.1 Sibynophis collaris
TTCTGGCACTGAGTCCTCCTCGCTATTGTACTCAGGTGCCAGTGGCACAGGATGATAGTTCCACACCTCAGTCGGCCCTTGGTCATCTGGATTCATGGCCCACTGCGCAGGACGCGGGCAAGCCACAACAGGCAGTGGGCAGAATTAGCCTGCAATAAAGATAAAAGTAAAGGTTCATCTCACACATATGTGCTAATCATTTCCAACTCTAGGGGGCAGTGCTCATCTCTGTTTCAAAGCCAAAAAGCCAGTGCTGTCCGAAGACGTCTCCGTGATCATGTGGCCAGCATGACTAAATCTAACAGGCGCACAGAACGTTGTTACCTTCCCACCAAAGTTGGTCCCTATTTTTCTACTTACATTTTTTTTCCCGTGCAATACTCCATTCTAACCACTGTGCCACCTTCAGCTCTGTTATGAAATTACATTTAATACATTTTTAATTATAAAAAAAAAGAATGGCACACAGGCGCTCATACACTATGTCAGCAGCAGCTGTGAACAGAGGACATAAAATATAGACTGGGGGTGGGGGTGCAGAGTTTGTCATCCCTATCCAGATACTAAGATGCATATTCACCGCACCTACCCCTCAATCTTGTGATAAGTATAGCAGTTTCTGTTGATGACTCAGCTTTTTTTGTTGGGAGATTACAGCTTGAAAGGTACAAGGCTTCAGAGCAAGCTAAATTTATTATGTTCAAAAGGCAAACGGACGAGAATGTTTAACAACAAGGCAATGGCTGATCAGGTGACTATATCTTTCACTTTTCTTGCGGAATGGAGCTGGAATAGCAACGCCTATAAAGATTTTTGGATTTATTCAGCCTCTAAATTAACATCCCCCAGCCTAAAATGCCTATGGACTTTTATTTCCCAATTAAAAACATGGATCTTGCTTTTTGTTCGTCTTACTACAACAACAAAAACAGCTCTTTATTTCATTAATATTGTTTTGTTAATTTAACCAGACAACAAGATAAATCTTCCAACTAGAACTCATAGTTTCCCGATTTCTAGCCCGGTGCCCTAACCATTACACCAAACTGTCATCTCTGAAGAGATAGTTAACCATCTTTTTCTCCCAAGTCCATACTGTAGGTACAGACTCCATGCTCCTAAGAGTTTTCTTCTGGTTAGATGTAATTCATTTTGCATAGCTCTGTAATCTATTTCCTGTAAATTAATCTCTTTTCTAGTTATAAAACCTACTTTACTGCAGTAAGACTTACTCAAATTAAGATGCCTGCTATCAGGGATATTCACGCAGAGAGAGAACACTTCCATGATTTGAAATGCAACTTTGTGCATTAAAAAAAATACTACATTAAATACTACATTACATTAGCAATGTGCAAATCAAAACTCCAGACTCTAATGTTATCGAGTTTCAAAACTAGGCCTCGAGCAAGTAGTGATGGGCCCAGCTAAATCAGGAAAAGAACAAAGTGGTAAAACAGAGAATATTCTGGAAAATTCTGTGAGTTGGGGTTTGGTAGCCAGTTTTATTTATTTATTTATTTATTTATTTGTTGGTTGGTTGGTTGGTTGGTTGGTTGGTTGGTTGGTTGGTTGGTTGGTTGGTTGGTTGTGTTGTGTTGATTTGTATCCCACCTTTATTACGTTATAAGTAATATAAAAGGGGGATCACTTTATCAGTAAGTCAAGGTGGCGAGTTAGTTATAAAGTAACCTAATACTTTATACCTACCTATTACCTAATATTCCTATTTTCCCCACGGCAACCCTATGGGATGGGGTGGGCTGAGAGAGAATGATAGGCCCAAGTCATTCAGCTGGCTTTCATGCCTAAAGTGAGACTAGAACTCACCATCGTCTATTTTCTAAGCCAGGACTTTAACCACTAGACCAAACTGGTTCCCTATGTAGCTACTTTGAGAGACTACACCTGCGTGTTTCACAATTACAACCTTGCTAATGCTCTCTAAACAATAGAATTCATTAAACAGAGTTCTCGGTACATGGGAGTTGATGATTGGGACAGCTCATTTCATTACACCATAGAGTTACAAGTGAATTCTCACACCATTTTTGGCAGATAGTAAAGAAGCTTTGTTGTCAAGTGTGGCATACTCTTATGACCAGATAGTGAACACTATCTACCCCATAACCTTCTCATTCTTTCAATAATTGTGTGGACTTCCTTTTTATTCTGACCCAAGTCAGTTGATTCTAGTCCAGGTGTAGAAAGTACCTGAGATCACACTATATGATGTCTGTAAGCAGACACACATGCCTTTTAGTTACACTGATATCCATCAAAGCTTTTTGAGATCTTAGTCCTAGGCATATTAGATCACGGAGTCTCCAACCTTGGCAACCTTAAGACTTATGAGTTCCAACTCACAGAATTCCCCATTCTGGGAGCTGAAATCCACAAGTCTTACAGTTGCCAAGATTGGAGACTCCCTGACCTAATGATAACAGGTATTCTTGCAATGGTAGGGTAACATGGGATAACCTGGAACATGAGAAATCCAGACCATGTCATTATCAAAGAAATATCTTCAGAAAAGCAGGATAATACTGGTGCAAAAGATAGGTTCCTTCCGTGCAGTTCCAATCTTCTCAGAAACAAGAACAAGGATGAATGACTCTGCCAGGGATCCAGAGTGTCAAGTCCTTGTATTCCACATTAAACAAGCTGTCGGTATGTAAGATGATATGGGGCCACTCTGAAAAAAATACATGTTCAATCACCACTTAGGAAACATAAATAGATACTCTACTTAATTACTTCCAAATTATTCACTTGCTATGTCCCTTCAAGGCAGTGAATATTCAAGAGCAAATTCATTGTCTTTTCCAGGTGGTGCTTATGAGAGTCATGCTTTGATATACAGATTTTATAAGCAAATTAAAAAGTTAGAATAGCATCTAAGCAGTGGTGCAATTCAATTTTTTTTTTACTACCAGTTCTGTGGGCGTGGCTTGGTGGGCATGGCTTGGTGGGTGTGGCACGGAAAGGATATTGCAAAATCTCCATTCCCATCCTACACCAGGGGAAAGATACTGCAAAATCCCCATTCCCTCCCCACTCCTGGGGGAAGGATATTGCAAAATGTCCATTCCCACCCCACTCAAGAGAAAGGATACTGCAAAATCTCCATTCCCACCCCACTCCAGGGGAACGATATTGCACAATCTCCATTCCCACCCCACTCCTGGGGAAAAGATATTGCAAAATCTCCATTCCCACCCCACTCTGGGGCCAGCATTTGCCGGTTCTCCGAACTACTCAAAATTTCCACTACAGAACCTGTCAGAACCTGCTGAATAGCACCTCTGCATCTAAGGCTTCCTAAACTGGAAACACTCAGCACAGATGAGGAACCGATGTTCTTCCAAATGTTGCACAGTGATAGCTTCCAGAATCCTTCATCAGTGGACATTTTGGCCAGGACTGCTGGGATCTATCATTCAGCAACATTTGGAAGACCACCAATTGACCATCTCAACCTAAACTTTTTACAGCTGTGCATTGGCACCTCAAGTCTTAACCTGGCCTGTTAATCTTTCTCACCTAACTCCTTGTGGCTACTGAAATTTCTATCTTACATCCTTCCTTCACATCAGCAATTAAATCCGAGCGGTTCTATCCGTCTCACACGAACCTGTAGCACTGGCGACAGGAGGCTCCGCCCACCCGCCGGGACATCATTACATCCAACTTTTTACCCTCTGCACATGTGCAGAAGAGGTGCACACATGCATAGGTCCCATTCCCAGCACGCTGCGCGCTCCCGTTCCCGAACCCGTAGTGAAGGTAAGTGGATTTTACCGCCGCTACACACTTACCAGTTTCAGTTGATCTAAGGTGAAAGGCCAAGATATTTCTCCAGGGTGGTTAAGAGCAAAGTCTTTGGGCGGAACCATCTCTGTGGAGAACTCAGAGGTTCTTCTTGCTCAGATCCAGGGAAAGTATATTTCCGTCTCTTAACATTTTATTATAGACACAGGAGAATCCTATTTTCTTCTCCTGTCTCCTCCAATTTCCCCACTTCTTAGCTTCTAACACAGGGAGTAAGTGAAATACATCGGGGAGACAGTCCTAACTGAGCCTTTTTCTGCCATTCCTTTTGAAAGAAAAGAGCTGATCAAAGGACCCTCTCTTCCCTTAAGGCAACAGGAGGGGGGGAAAATGATGCTATTCTTTCAGCTTTACTCAATCAGTTTAACATATAGCTCCTGTAGGACATGGCTGAGCTCAGGGGTAAAAATAGGAAGGTCTAAAAACCTCTCTCCCAGGAGCCGTCTGAGATCACACACCGTATCTCACCTCTCGCCTTGGCGTGTGGCTTAAAAGCTACTGCTGCCAGCACATATCTTCTGGGGCAGACCTTTGCTTGACATATTCCTCCATAACACCACTATGGAAGAGAGAGAGAGAGAGAGAGAGAGAGAGAGAGCTTCCTGCACTCTGGGTGCCTTACTGGAGAGAAAAATAGAATATAAAGAGGAAATAAATTCTAAAGCCCGCAACTCCTGTCTATGCAATGTTAAGGCACGTATCTAAGGAAATTAGCCACTTGTTTTTCGTGGGGAGATAAGATCTCACAAAAGCTTAACTTTTTTTTTTTTAAACTTTTTTTTTTAAAAAAAAGGAAAGAAGAGAGTATAAAAATAATTGGTTTAATTTCGAACATTGCCATGCAAAAATATTCAGTGGGAGAGGAGGACGTCCAAATATAGGGTTGTTTAAATTATAGATAGCATTAAATTATAGATAGCCTCTTTACCATCCGAGGGAAACAATATATGGGAAAAGATAAGGTTCTATGCAGATGGGGCTGATCAGCTCCTATTTAAAAGCAGCTTTGTTGTAAAGAGGTGCCAGACTGCACAAACACGCAAGGACTAAGCTTGTGTAGAAATAATAACAACCAGAGACAAACGATTAGACTTAAAAACGCATTCGGGAAAAACACATGAAACTTAAGTTAACTTTCTCGTTTTCTTCTAGAGAATAGACAGTCCGTGGAATAGATGCGATTGTCGTGTCAGTTTGTTACCTGGAAAATCCTTCTTACAAATCTGGGCTCTCACTTTCTCTCCCCACCTCCCTTCCCCTCCTCTATAATTTCCAACAGAATAAAGTTTTGGCAGCTGGAGGAAAAGAAGTTATGGGGCATCCTCCTTTGTCTAAAGTAAGCATCTCTCTCCTTTTGAAGATCCTGTCTGAGACACGGGAATATATATATCCTGTTTCCCCCCCCCCAAAAAAAAATAAAACATCCCCTGATAATAAGCCCAATCGGGCTTTTGAGCGCATGGCAATAAGGCCAAGCGTTTATTTCAGGGTTCAAAAAAATATAAGACAGGATTTTATTTTCGGGGAAACACAGTATAATGAGGAAGAAAAAGAGTCTGAGAAGTAGACCTTGGATTCAATATGACATTTTTCATCCCATTATATAAGAAAATAAAATATTATTATAGATCAGAAATAAGTCACATACTACTACACTGGAGTTCCTTGGTATTTTTACAGTACAGGACTCATTGTTTCTTCTATTTTGTAGAATTAAAACATTATCTTTAAAGCAAATGAGAGCTAATTCCTAGGAAAAAGTACTTTATTACATGTATATAGTACTGAACTTCTGCAACCACAGAGCACTAAGGCATCAATCAAAGTGCTCTATTCATAGAAAAGATCTGGCTATTCATATGATTACTTGCTACATTTAGATCTCTTACGATTATCCTTATATTATTAAGCATATTTCAAGATCTGATTTGTTACTGACAAAATATATTCCAGAGTTTATATAGGCATTAAACCACGTTAGGCTGCAAGAAATTTGTAGAAAGAATTCCATCTTGCAATACCTCCACGAGATCCTTCCTTGGCCGTAATTTTAAAAGTGGTTCACTTAGTCGGATGGAGCACATTCCACCATGACCTTCATAGCAGCAAACTCCAGCACACCTAGAAGGCAAAGCAGAAGCTATCCATTTTTGTTCTCCAAGAGCAAAATACTACCAAAGCAGAATGAACTACCAAAGCAGAACTGATAGTTATCCATTGCGATCTACTAGTTTTCTACGGTAGTAAGAGGACAATTTAAGAAAGAGAAGTAGAAGAGTATTTAAAAGCAACCCACATCTCAATCTGAATTAGCATAGTTCGCACTGCTACCTCATCCTGCTGCTTTGTTGTAGCTCAAAATCCCAAGATCCAAGTACAAAAATGTTACACTATCATTGATCTTGACCAGTATATGTGTCTGATTATGCCTGCCCTGCTTGGTTGTCAGGTAAAAAAAAAAAGTGCCTGCTTGCAATCAGGCAATTCAATCTTGGCTGACTAGGAAAGTTTACCGCAGTGATTCGGTGGTTAGAGTTTGGTACTGCAGGCTACTTCTGCTGACTGCCGGCTGACTGCAATTTGGCAGTTCAAATCTCACCAGGCTCAAGGTTAACACAGCCCTCCATTCTTCCAAGGTGGGTCAAATGGGGGCAATATGCTGACTCTGTAAACCGCTTAGAGTGGGCTGTAAAAGCACTGTAAAGCGGTATATAAATCTAAGTGCTATTGCTATTGCCAGGATCAGGTCTGACAATCAGAATCAAAATATCAGGCTTGTACCATAAGCCATCAAACTGTAATCAGTCTACATTTTACAAAATTTTAATGGGTAGATGTCCTCTCTTTTTTTTTTTTTTAAAGGAGGGGCAATGGGAGCAGCTCAAAAGGCACCTTTAGAGCAGTTTTTCTTTCCGATATTCTCTACACCTGGGATCACCAACCTTTCTGACCTCAGGGACTACTAAATTCATAGTTTTCATAATCCCGTGGATCACTAATATGAATTTTTTAAAAAGATAAATATTTAGTGCAATATTAAAAAATGCAAATAATTGTTCTGCGGACCACCAAAATTTTCTTGTGGACCACAGGTGGTCCACGGTCCACCTGTTGGTGACCACTGCTCTACACTACCATCCCCAGGACTGCAAGCAGCAGGGAATTCTGGGAGCGGTAGTCAAACCACTCCTGGAGGGCGTCCGTTTAGGGATGCCTCTCTTTCTCCTTCCTCCCTCCCCGGCGCTTCCTTCGGCGTACAGGGTCATGCGCGGGCTCCATTTTACTTCTACCGCCGCCAGGCGCCCCCAGAAGAGGGTCTCGTTGAACTGCAGAAAGAGGCCTCGCACGTCGGGGTTGGGGTCCAGCAACTCCCAGGCATCGTCCATCAGCGAGAGTGGCCGCGGAGGGTTAGGGGAGACCGTCTGAACCCGCACCTCCTCGTCTTCCGCCTCCCATTCCTCCTGCAACTGCAGGGCCAGCGAAAAGTCCTCGTCCATCGTGCCTCCAAGAAGCGACACACCAAAACATCAACCGCCGCCATTCACCCGCCGGAAGCGGCTTTGCAACTTGGCGCATGCGCTAATCCCCCCCCTCTTCGATGCCGCAAAGCGCTTGCGCACCTCTCCAAACAGCCGGAGCTAAAAGCCTACTCCTAAAAAAAAAAGATACATTTGTGGTCATGCGCAAAACGGAGAGCGACGTGTCGCCGTTCTGTGACGTTGTACGTTTCCCGCAGGTTCTTCTCTCCTGAAGATCCTCGGGAGCGGCTCTTTTTCCGGCGAAGACGTTCCTTCGTTTCCGCTCTTTTGGGTCTCTCGCTGCTCCGGCTCAGACATGGCGGTGTCTCTGGGCGAGGTGGCCGCAGTCGGCGGCGCTAGCCGTTTGCGACGGCAACTGGAATCCGGGAGTTACGCGGCGGAGGAGTACGTGAAGCAACTGTCCCAGCAGTCGGATGGGGACCGGGACCTGCAAGAGCACCGGCAGCGCATTCAGGCGCTGAGCGAGGAGACGGCGCAGAGCCTCAAGCGCAACGTCTACCAGAACTACCGGCAGTTCATCGAGACGGCCCGCGAGATCAGCTACCTGGAGAGCGAGATGTACCAGCTCAGCCACATCCTCACCGAGCAGAAAGGCATCATGGAAACCGTCACCCAGGCCCTGTTGCTGCAGGCCAATGTCGGAGAGAGAGAAGACCCGGCTGTCGCGGGAGCCCGGCGAGCTGCAGCTGCCTCCACCGACCCTCACACGAACCCTTTCCTGCCTCTCTCAGGCAAGGATTCCTCGGCCAACGAGGAAGGCCGGCAGCGAACTCTCACCACCCTCCTGGAGAAAGTGGAGGGCTGCCGGGACCTGCTCCCGGAGAGCCCTGGCAAGTACCTAGTATACAACGGGGACCTTGTGGAGTACGATGCTGACCACATGGTGCAGATCCAGAAAGTCCACGCTTTCCTTATGAACGACTGCCTGCTGGTGGCCGCCTGGCTGCCCAACCGGCGGGGCATGTACCGTTATGAAGCCCTCTACCCGCTCGATGGGCTGGCGGTGGTTAATGTCAAGGACAACCCCCCCATGAAGGATATGTTCAAGCTGCTCATGTTCCCCGAGAGTCGCATCTTCCAAGCTGAGAATGCCAAGATCAAGAAAGAGTGGTTGGAAGTGCTGGAGGAGGCCAAAAGAAACCGGGTTCTCAGTGAGAAACGGAGGCTGGAGCAGGAGATCCCAACGCGGGCTCTTCCAATGCCTGCTGAGACTACTAATCCTTTTGAAGTAGACGAGGAGGAAGAGGAGGTGGAGGAGGATGAGAAGGCAACACCGGAAGAAGAAATGGTGGATCTGTCTTTAGAATGGATTCAGGAACTGCCGGAAGACTTGGATGTCTGCATTGCTCAGAGAGACTTTGAAGGGGCGGTTGATTTGTTAGATAAGCTGAAGGAATATCTGAGTGACAAACCTGTGACCCAGATGGTTAGAGAGTTGCGAGCTAAGGTGGATGAAAGAGTCCGACAGCTCACTGAGGTCCTTGTGTTTGAATTGTCTCCCGATAGGTCTCTCCGAGGAGGGCCCAGAGCTACCCGGCGAGCTGTTTCTCAGCTCATTCGCTTGGGCCAGTCAACTAAGGCATGTGAACTTTTCTTGAAAAATAGGGAAGCTGCTGTTCACACAGCCATCCGACAGTTGCGCATTGAGGGTGCCACGTTGCTGTATATTCACAAACTTTGTCACGTCTTCTTTACCAGCCTGTTAGAGACTGCAAGAGAGTTTGAGACAGACTTTGCTGGAAACAGTGGGTGTTACTCAGCTTTTGTGGTCTGGGCCCGGTCTACCATGCGGATGTTTGTAGATGCATTTAGCAAACAGGTGTTTGATAGTAAGGAGAGTTTGTCTACTGCGGCTGAGTGTGTAAAGGTAAGTAAAAGGAGAATGGAGTAAAAACCTGAAAAAGGTCTGTCAGTGCATCCCTATGGGAGAGGTATTTGGGCAGTGTTTTGGAATGTAGTGGCTGTGCAGCTCTAAAGCCTTCTCCCATCTTGTCATATCAAAGGCATGGAATTTATGCTGGGGCCTCCCTAATGCAGATACACACATAAATGTAACACGGGAGAGCAGAAATGGACATACAGCATCTTGTTTGTTACATAAAACAAAATGCCTGTGACCAATTGGTAAAAGGTCTGGAAGACAGCAACATTTTCATTTCCAGTTCTGCTAGTGGTAAACAGACTCGCCCTCTCATATTTGGAAAATACAGGTTAGTCATAGGCATGGCCTCTGCAGTGCAGCTGGATCTTAACCACAGATCCTGTCTTACCTGAAAAAGCACATTTTGCTTTATTTTTATTTATTTATTTTGTTTTTTACTGTCTAAAACAAGATACAAGCACATACCATCTGCTGTCAATTTTTATTTATTTCTTATCTCTGAAAAGACTGAAATGGAATGCAGACTACTATTTTCTGTTAACCTGAATGGTGGGAGTAATAGAAATGAAACTTGTCTTTTATCTAGTTTTATTTCATATTAGCATTAACATTAGGGATATTTAAATTACTAGAGAATACATTTCTTTTAAATGTATGAAATAAGTTTCAGTTATATGTTTTAAATTAAGATGGTTACTGCAAACTTGTTATTTTTACTTAAACTTTAGCATTAGTATTAAATGGATTAGATCTGCAGTGTCTAACATTAGGTGGGACAATAAAAGCCAAGAATGGGGCTTAAACTGTTTATAGATTCCATTCTTTCTCTGTCACATGTTAAATAAGAAACTTGTTTGTAAGAAAAAACGCATCTTGAAGTGGAGCCTTACAAGTGCATTGCCTCAATCATGAAGCAATGTCTAGTCATATTTATTGAGTGACACAAAGCCTCTTTTGAGCTTTATACAGACTTTGAGGTATTTGTGTCCTATATTGAGTAAGGCCCTGGAATTCAGAACTGCCTTCTGAATTCAAATTATATATGGTATTCGTAATTTCCTTCCATCATCCCCTTCATCTTTCTGCCTATTATGTATGTAATAGGTATTAACACCCCTCATTGACTTTTGGCAACAAAGTCTTCCAAGAAATGTGGTTGTCAGCTGATTAAAATGTTGCCCATTCCTGAATTAGGCAATTATCTATTAATGATCCTGTAATAGTATGCAGAGATTGGTTTAAAACTCTTTCAATGTTCTCTAATGTTTCCAATAGGAAGATTATTTTACCATCTCTATGTTGTGCACTATCTTTAGATTTAATTAAATTAATAATGTCATTTGTTGTTGAAGGTGGCAAAGGAACATTGTAAGCAACTTGGCGATATTGGTCTGGATTTGACCTTCATTATTCATGCCCTACTAGTAAAGGATATCAAAGGGGCTCTGCAGAGCTATAAAGACATCATAATTGAGGCCACAAAACATCGCAACTCTGAAGAGATGTGGAGGAGAATGAACCTGATGACCCCTGAAGCCTTAGGAAAGCTTAGAGAGGAAATGAGGAGCTGTGGTGTGACCAATTTTGACCAGTACACTGGAGATGACTGCTGGGTGAATCTTAGCTACACTGTTGTGGCTTTCACGAAACAGACCATGGCTTTCTTGGAGGACGCTCTCAAGTTGTATTTCCCTGAGCTGCATATGGTTCTGCTAGAAAGTCTGATGGAGGTAATCCTTGTGGCCATCCAACACGTTGATTACAGTTTACGGTGTGAACAAGATCCCGAGAAGAAAGCATTCATCAGGCAAAATGCATCTTTCCTTTATGAAATTGTCCTTCCTGTTGTGGAAAAAAGATTTGAGGAAGGTGTTGGAAAGCCTGCTAAGCAGTTGCAGGATCTGAGGAATGTTTCACGACTAATGCGTATTAATCCTGAAAGTACTACCTCAGTGGTGTGAAATGTAATGCTTCAGTAGTTTTCATATAGAGATTGTATATACTTGTGTACACACATATGTATGTACATACATACATAAACTCCTGATGATTATCAAATACGGCAAAGCTCTCATTAGTTAATTATGTTCTGCAAATAAGAGACGGCAAGTAAAAAAGGAAAAGAAAGCAAATACTGTAGTTAGAAAGCTCAAGTAAAATCTTTTTATGAAAATAACTGTTTAGAATTCAAAACATGATGACATCTTTTATTTTTTATTTTATGTTAATAAATAATGTTGTTTAATGTATGTAATTAGGTGCTCCAGAAAAAAAATTCTGAGTTTTTTAGGAATGTAAATTATGAGATGTGTCTATTGATTGTTCCATATTAGGTAGGGGTGTACATGAAATAGGAAGAATGTTTTAAACAATCTGCTGTATTCCCAATGTCCTGTTGTGTTGTTCCATATCAGCCACAGCTTAGCAGAACCCAAACCCAGAACGCTTTGGTTATTCTGGGTTTCAGATGGAACAAAATCCAGGTGGGCCAAATAGGGTTAGATAGCATGTATTGCTCCTCTTTCCCTTCCTATCCCTCAATGCTTGCCAGTAAGCCATATCTCATTATACTGGGTGCAGCCAAAGAGAAGAAGGGAAAGAGGGGAGACCTGTGCCACCCCTTTCTCCAGTGCTTTCCCTTTAAGCCACATCCAGTGTTCTAGTAGGGCATATACCAGTGGCCCTTGCCCCCATTTTCCTGGCGCCTTCCCTCCTTTGTCGTTGTTGACATTCCAGAATGGCATGTAGCACTGGCCTTTCTCACTGATTGACCCAGGATTTGCCTTCCTTCAGGTGCCAGGGTTCCTGTCATGTCCCCTCCCCCCCCCACCATCATTTCTGCCTGAAACAAAACAACTCTTGTTTGCTATTCACAGTCCATCATGCCAAAACATGCATATCATTTTGGGCATTGGCCTCCTAAAGCTGGCTATATCATGCATGAAATGTTTATATGCATCTTTAGTATTAGACAATTTCCCTTTGTTTCTAAAGTATCAGAAATTGTGTAGGAAACAAAGCAGTCTTGCATGAATCCCTCTTGGATGATGAGGAAATTCTACAAAAAGCTGCAGTCAATAGTTCAGACCAAAAAGATCCAGCTTAAAAATTATTTGAGAACTATTATTCAGCATGGGGTCTGCACTCTTAATGGTAGCATTTCTATTGCACACATTTTTGGCAATAATAAATGCTACTTTAAGTATAAAATTTGCTTTTTGATTTTCAGCAGGTGAAACATGAATAATTTCAAATAATATAATTGTTATCTCAAAAGGTAAGTCTGCACTATTTGTGAATTTTGCTGCAGTTTTGCTACAGCTTCCTGATTTCACTGAAGCCAACTCTACTTTAAAAAATGAAACTCTTTTTAGTTAGAAATAAAAAGTGCTATAACTAACTAAAGAACAAGTTGTACTTGATCTAGTTTTCCTGTACCCATCTACACATATCCTTTCAATTGCAAACAGTGGTGTTAATTTGACAGAAGATACATAATTTAATTCAGTTCATTATGTCCTTATGTGGTCATCAATGATCCACCAAGCAGTGAAAACTGGAAAGAAATGGAGAACAATTTTACAATGTTAATAAATCTGATTTCCTGAAAATTCCATGATATGAAAAATCACCCACATACAACTAAGTAGTGAAGGGTGGAATATTTAGAATACTTCTGCAAGAAGAAATTGGATAGAGGTTTACCTGAGTTAAAAAAGTAAAAATTTACCCAGGCAATATTCAAGGTGTAAAACTGTAGTAGTTCTTTCCATAGTTTTGCCCACAGTGATTATGTATTAATATGGGTAGAGGGTTAGATTTGTTTCTCTTTTTTAAGAACAAATACGCTGTACAAGGTAAATGCCTATTGAAGGAATCCCTATCAAAAATATACCGGTGTTGTATAATTATCTAATGAGTACTAAGCCAGAATTAATAACTCCAGGGAAGTACTCCAATTTGTTGGAAAAAACATTATGTTCAATAGAATGTAAAATGAAATGCTACATTGAAAATATTAAAGACTTGCTACTACTATGTTGTGGCCTTTAAAATTGTGTAATGGAGATTGGGTGAATTGACTTGTCATTTAAACAAATACTCCAGAAAAAAGAGGCAAGGGGAAAAGTTATTCTTATCTTGCATTTCAATAAAGTTTGAGTCAAACTATATGAATGTGGGACTGCCATACATGTTCTGTTTTAGCTGATGGTCATGGAAAAATATTTCTTAACAGAATATCTGCATCTTCTTTTTCCAGAGGAATGTGGATATAAAAATGTTTTGAGAATAGCCAGTCTAATATGCACTGGAGGTATATAGGCCTATATTTCAAAGGACAAATTCTGCCTCTTTATTTGGTACAAGAAAAGAAAGGCCCTAATGCTAAGGGTTATACCATTTTCATGCCTCTTGTATAGATAAGAAGACATTGTTTCTCAGGACTCTGTTTATAGCAGCCTCAGCAGACCAAAGAAGCTACAATTTAATTTGAGGGAAGTTTATAGGGCAGATCTAAGTATCTGAACAATACTAAATAGTTGAAATTTAGGAATTTATTCTATTTATGGCATGCCCAATGTCCAGGGTTTTTTATTTATTTAATACAAACAAATAAGTTGGCATACTTAGCACCCCTTCTATTTTCCCCCACAGTAACAACCCTGCTAAGTAAGCTGGGCTGAGACAGATTGACCCAAGGTCACCTAAGAAACTTCTCTGGTATATAATAAGGCTGCTTCATATTTAGTCACTTGAACTTGATCCGAAGGATGAAATTGAAGAGCATTTTAAATACTGACACTTGCTCTTCATTAATCAAAGCCCAAAAGAAGCCTGCTAATGTTGCAAAGCACAAATATTCAGTATCATTTTGTTGCCAAAAGTTAAAAAAAAAGTTCAGGCCGAAGATATTTAGGGAGAAAAAGGAGGTTGGCTGCCACCCCATGTTTTATGTAAGGAACCACAATTACCTATCCAACCACACAAAAAGGTCAAATTGATGGGTAGGGATTCTAAAGGCAGCAAGAGACAGAAGCCTTTTTTGAAAAATAAATAAATTTTGTAACTGTCCAGTATAGCAGCTGTTTTGTGAAAGACCAACCTGCCATTTGGTGAATTGCCTGTAACATGCCCACAAAATTTCAATGCACAAAAGATAGAGACCCCTTTTAAAGGCAGCTTTATGAAAGGAATAGATGCCTTTATGGAGAGAAAGCTTATTGTGTTTCCCTGAAAATAAGACCCTGTCATGTTTTTTTGAACCCTGAAATAAGTGCTTGGCCTTATTGCCATGCGCTCAAAAGCCCGATTGGGCTTCTTATCAGGGAATGTCTTATTTTGGGGAAACAAGGTATTAGCCAGGATGGTGGTCTGGAGAGGAGATTTGATGCTATGGATCTTGGATTGATTTACGGGAAGCATTTTTAATATGCATGAATTTGTGAGATGCAGGGATTAAGAGTGCTGAATACACATTGTCACTGACATGGTGCAACAGAGATTATTATTCCAATGCTCAGCTGCTAATCAGATCAGGCACAAGCCTTGTCAGACTCTATTAACTGTATTTATATTTTGCACTGAAGCCTGAAATGACACATTAAATGCTTATAAGGATAGTGCTATATAACCGCCAGATGAATGAAATAAGCTGTGTTCAATCATTTATACTGCATGTCCATCAGTTACCTATTTATTTGATCAGCACAACTGCTCAGGGAGACAATTAACTGGAAAATGATACATATTTATCATATGCAGTATTTTGCTGTAGGGCACACCTTTAATTTTAATAGTTTTGAATCTCTGAAATAATTGCTCTGATTTTTTGGTTAGACATTTATTTATTTGGTCAGTCAGTAACCATTCAAGGAAACATTTGAATATCACTTCAGAGACTCTGATTTTCAAAACATAGTTTCTTCTCTAAACTTTATCCTCATATTCAACATACCAAAACCTCAATTCTGTTATTATCTATATATTGGTATCTGAGAATACGGGAGGATTCATTCTTGTTTGTTTCATAATCTGTTTCTAATTTGGCTCAGGATACTGTATCCTGGGAAATGTGTAGATCTGTTGGCTAATATACCATCATATTCAGAAATGCTGGCACAAAATCACCATATTAGTGTACTTTTCCCACAAATTACATTTTCTTCATGGCAAACTTCAATATGTAATCAGATAACATTTGTGATTGGTTAGTTTTTAATTATTCCTGTGGTTGTATAATAGTTACAATACTGGATAAACCATTATGTATTGTGGTATGAATATTATGAAATGATCAAAATTGAAGCATTTTACCTTGCTGTAATTAAAGTGTGATATTTGAAAAAAAAACAGAAGATAGGGAGCAGCGCTTATTTTAATTTCTTTAGCATATTAATTTAAGAACAGGTAACCTTTGACCACATTTAGGATTACTCTGGAGATCATATTAAATTGCATCAAGATATTTTGCATGTTTTCCTGGATTTTTTGGTAAAGTTTGGAGGCCTATCAATATTCTCCTGAATATTGGTATATAAATCGAATAAACCTCGAAACCTCTATGCATGTTAAGTTTCCCTCATAATAGCAGAAAACCTTGTTGCCAATTTTTAGCTATCATGGTCAGAGAAGGCTTCAAGTTAAACATCCTTGTTTTAAAATAACATATATATAGAATACTTACTGTAGATATCCACAGTTGCTCAGTATAGATTACTTATTGATCTGCATAATTATATTGGTGATTAATAAAATAAATTATCAATAGCTTCATGCAAGAAAACTAGGCAGCCTGCCTCATATCAGATACTGCTGAACTAAACTCCCAGCAATCCTTTCTTGATTATAGTTCCTAGGAATTGTAAGGCCACAACAACTAGCAACCTCTGATAATTATGCTTAGCTAGACACCCTTGAGTATCAGCTGTGGAGAATCTTGACATGCATTGAGCTAGTCTGACTTTTCTCCCATCATCTTAAGAGTTTCCAGGGTAGTTGTTTGAAAATCCTCGATCTGTCCAGTCACCTGTGGTTTAAGACATTGGCTGCATCATGCTGGGATAAAACATTGGCTAATCTCTGGTTTAGAGTGTTTTGCAAATTCAACCAGCATTACAGGTTACAGTTCAAGCAATTGGGTTAATTCAGTAAACAATTATTCTCTTAACTATGGATTAGCACTGGTCATTGGCAGGAGCTGAATCAAATATAGGCAATAGATGGATTTGGGCAGCAGGTGGCAGTCTTCTTCCTCTAAAATAAAGCAGCCGAATAAGTAAAATCTGCCAAAAATTAGTGGACACAGTTTAAATCTAGGGCAGTGATGGCTAACCTTTTTGCCATCGGGTGCCAAAAGCGGGGGGAGCACGGGGTCATTGCGCGCGAGCGTGCCCACACCCACAATTCAATGCACCATGCCCCCTGCGCATGCGCACAAGATTCCCCCCACTCCTTCTGCTTTTGGTACGCAATGACAAGGTGTGTCCGGTAGGCCCGTTTTTCACCCTCCCCAGGCTCCAGAGGCTTTCTAGGAGCCTGGGGAGGGCAAAAA
>JANHFK010005741.1:255316-266940 GCA_036250565.1 Sibynophis collaris
CATGTTTTTAATCTGACTGTGAACCGCCCCGAGTCCTTTCCAGGAAAGGGGCGGTATAGAAATTCAATAAAATTAAAAAATTAAATTAAATTATTTATATTATACTGAAGTCAAACGGCAGCATGTGTATAGGTGAACAACATATGGACATGGATGGGTTCCTCAGTAAAGAACCTGATTTGTCTGCCGAAGATCTTTAGATTTAGTTTTCCTTTCCTTTAGAAAAAACAGAAACCTGATGATTGGGGAATCATGTTGCTTGCCTGAAACCCTACGGAGCGACGAGCAACAAATCGGGTTGGTGTGAGGTAGCTTCTTATATGAATAAACTAATTTCCCTTAAACAGGAAAATCGATAGATTCTAAAAAATTGCAGACATCTGTGAAGTTCGTTCTTCCCCCTGCTCCCTCTCTTTAGAATAGAGTTCAAATCTGAAGAACCATATCTGTGTGGTCACTGTTTTCATTTAACATTCAGTGATTTCCCCTCCTGGTTTCCTCCCTTCCTCAACCCCCTCTCTCCCCCACACACAGCCTTGTGTGATGAAGTCATCGCAAACCAGAGCTTCCCACTGCCTGATACCGGCTAAAACAGGATGATGTATCAGAGAACAGCCCTTTTGAAAAAGAAACATCTACATGCAGCAAATGCGGATTAAAAAGTGCAAGCTGGCCTCAAGATAGATTATGACACCACCATTCCATTCTATTAAAGTTAATTATATAGGTTTCGCTTGAATTTGGGTTATTCTTGCGTTGTTCAAGCCCAAGAAGGAAAATATAATGCAGCTGTTGCTTATAACTATGCTGAACAATAAATTGCAGGGTATTAAGCTTAGCACCCATTCCCAGCACTAACCTATTTCCCAACTCCTAAGACTTTGCCCTCCACCTCCAAAGTGAAGGCACTATGGCATTTTGCCAACATATCCCACTCCCCTACCGGCCACCCTCATCGCTTTCTGCATGCCGCAGAAGTGGACTTAGTCACATTTCCATCTAGTGGTTGGCTGGTTGGTTCGCTGTTTAAGAAATTTTCTTTTCCCCCATCAGGAAAAATAATTACACGATGAGAAAACAACAAGGAAGGGATCAGGTTAGCTACCACTTCTAGTGCCCTCTCAAGCTGGATGGAGAACAGGGCTGCCCAGGGACCTAAAGGTGAGAACATTCAAACAGAGGGACACAGTGGCCCAAAAAAGGTTTTTGTGGGTTTGGATGGCAAAGCCAAATATGGAAAGAGTTTTTGTTAAGTTCAGGCTTAATTTTTGGAAAGCTGAGCCTGAAGTTCCATTTAGTCCAGGAGAAACTTCTATGGATACTTCCAGGTTCTAAGATAGCAAGTAGAGGAACAACATTTGATGTGGATAGTACTAGAACTAGTTTCAAATAGTGGTTAGAGAGGGGTCAGCAACCTGCGGCTCTGGAGCTACATGTGGCTCTTTCACCCCTCTGCTGCGGCTCCTTGTCACTCAAAACATGCGTCACAACTACCAACGTGCAACACCTGCCAGCACGCAATTTATTGAGCTTTTCAACCCCCAGTAGGCCAACCATAGAGAAATCCAAGAAAAGAAAAGTTTCAGAAGAAAACAGAATGTTTAATTCAATTACATATGCTAGTTTTGTGGCCGCTCAAGAAATAGTCAGGCATGGAAAGGGTTTTGTGGCTCCCGGTGTTTTCTTTTCTGCGGGAAACAGGTCCAAATGGCTCTTTGCGTGTTTAAGGTTGCAGACCCCTGGATCAGAGCATCAAGCAAAAAAAAAAAAAATCAGGGAGCTGGGACTTCTAGTCCTGCCTTAAGCACAAAATCAGTTTTTGATTTTGATCTTGATGTTGAATCAGTCACTCTCTCAGCTCTAAGGAAGAAGGAACTAAGAAGCCACTTTCAAAATATGTTAGCAAGAAAAATGCAGGGAGCAGACACCAGGAGTCAAAACTGTTTGAAAGCCACCTTTTTTACGGGATTTTGTTCCAAATTCATCACACACTTTCCAAGAAACCTCATTCTTTCACTCTCAATGGGCAGTAAGCTCATTGTCTGCAGTTAGAATAATATTTTTTAAAATATGCAAAGATGTTATATCATTACTAAGACAAAAATAAGCAGCAGAAATTCCCTTAGAAACACATTTTTACAATAACACATTTCCCACAAATCAAAAAAAAATCTAATACCAGCAAAGTTCATAGCAGAAAACAGGCAAAACTTTGCCAGATATCTTAAATTATTCTTTAAACTATTTGTGAAAATCTCATCCTACCTATTGCAAAACAATCCATAGCCACACCCCAATTTATCTGTCATTTCAAGTTTCAGATCAATCCATAAAATGTAGCAATCCATTCAGCCTACTCCCATTTTTTTGTTCTTATGGAATGTAATTCATCTATCTTATCTTTAACACGTGCAGGAAGGTAATTCATTATTTATTACATTTATATTCCATCTTGCTTTTAAGACAGTCAAGGGGGAAGGAAAGGATGAGGTTTTTTACATATAATCATACTCTGTTAGATTTTGCCACTTAGTGGCAAGATAGAGAACTTCCTTCCTACTTTCTCTATGTATGCCCATCTGCAAAGCTTAGCACATCTGCATACACACACACATACCACATCACACACATGGGTATGTCTGAGGAGGAGAAAAAGAAAAATAGTAATGTAACTTTTTGTAATGTAATGTAATGTAAATGTAATTTTTATAAAGCGATACTTGCTAGGTGCTTATAACATTAAAACCATAATCATGTTGACATACAATTGAGACTGGATTCATAGAGATCACTAACCTAAAGCCAAACAAGCCACATTAAGGTTAAGTGCAATGTTTGCATCAGTGCATGTCATATGTTAAATATACATAGCTCTATACTGTTTGACTTTCAGTGCAAGAGATAGAAAAAGCAAGTTCTTTCCTCAAATCCATGGAAATATTTCCATCAAGAGCATAATGGTTTACGTCACTAAAACAGGATGATGTTAATCAAACATGTGGTATTTGATTGGAAAACATTTGAAATTTTGGAGAACAGAAATCATGCAAGTTTCAACTACAGAAAAAAGTTATCCTGAAAGCAAACTATTCAGTAATGTGAGGATACATGCTGTATTGCAATTGTCAAGAGCCTTGGGATTTGAGAGTAAATACTCAGTCCCAACATTTTTTCAAAACAACAAGCTAAACCAATTTTTGTTCTCTTAAAACTGTTTTCATACCTTATATTGAGTGTTGAGTCCCCATCCCTTCTTTCCTGTTACCATTTAATTAATCCTTTATCCTCCTCTTACCAAAATAAGACATCTTAGTTTAGATGCTACACTAGGAGTTCTAGTCCTGCCTTAAGCCCAGAATTCACTCAGTGGCCCTAGGCCACTGGCGAGTCACTCTCTCAGCTATAGAAGAAGGCAACAGCAAATCACTTCCCAAGAAAGCTGTATGGGCTTGTCTAGACAGTTACAAAGAATTGTCTTGAATTTCCATCTGTGCTAAGGCATACCAAATGAAACACACAGCAACTGTCTTCCCTTAAACCAGCAGAAAGCCAGAATGATAGACATTTTCGGATGAGTTAATATTTTAACTAACTTGATTACAGGTAGTCTTCATTTAGCAACAATTGGGTCTGCCTCAGAGGTGAAATCCACATTTTTTTACTACCGGTTCTGTGAGCGTGGCTTGGTGGGCGTGGCAGGAGCAGGATACTGCAAAATCTCCCTTCCCTCCCCACTCCTGGAGCCAGCCAGAGGTGACATTTGCTGGTTCTCCGAACTACTTAAAATTTCTGCTACCAGTTCTCCAGAACCTGTCAGAACCTGCTGGATTTCACCCCTGGTCTGGCTACTCAGTCATTAAATGAAGTGTCACTAAGTGAAACTGCAAATGTATTTACAATCTTAATTCACCCTTTCTTTACTTTATAGATCTGCAAAGGTTGTAAACACAAGAATTGATTATAAAATTACTTTTTTTAGTGAGACAATCACTAAATAAGGACTATCTGTATTTAAAAACAGGATTTCTTGATTTATCTACTGAGATTTTGATTGCCAGTTTTAAGAAAACATAGAGGAAAACGTCAAAAGCTGCCTAATATCATTAAGGGATGTAGACATTGTCTATGGCTTTCATGAAGCATCATCTCAATATTTTGGTGCAATATTTATATTAGGATATTTTATATCACATTTGAAACTTACTTTAAAGCAATCAGAATATTATTTCTTGAATCAAATGCAATTTGTACAAGTAGCAATACCTCTGGAAATTGAGCTTATACTTGTTCAACATTCTCAAAACTCTCTGATTACATCAGCATACAACTACCATAAAATGAGCATATAAATAACTTTTAATTGGGTAGTTACATGCAAAGATTCAGAGCGTTCATTTATGGCTAGGTTTTGAGCAAAGATTTAAACTGAAAGCCATATGGTCCCTTCAATGATACAGCACCCAAAGCTGTACACATGGTTTCTGAAGAACTCTAGGGATCTTGATAAATGATTACCCCAGTTATTAAATGATGAAAAGCAATGTCTGACATTATCTTAGAATTGTTACTATCTTGAGATTGCCATCTTAAATCAGTCTGCTCAAACTTCCTATTCTACTTTCAAATCAAGAGGCACATTTAAGCCTCCGAATATAAATCATGCTCATTTTCATGATTTCTCAAACAGGAGCTGGTTTCTCATCCTGGCCTGTTCTGTTTTTATTTGTTCTTTGAAATAATTCATTCATGCTACTTTTCCTTCCATCCTGACCATTATTTCAAAGCTTTGCCACAAATCAATCCAACTTGTTCATTATGTTCCTGCTCAAACACTTGAACATGGTCTTCATACTGAACTACACTGTAATTAAAGTCTACATGCATGCTCAAATGTTTGTCTAAGGGTTTGTCTAAGGGTTGATCCACATGACCAGTTTGGTTCCACATAGGTACGGACCTCTGATCATTTCTCAAAGGTAGGAATGCACATCTTTCTCTTGGACCTCAGCTCATTAGGAAGGCAACCCACTTTTTCTTATAAGAATTGTGTTCTGACTTGCGGTAGCTCAAGCTACATGGTTGGGGTTACCTGCTGCAATAGCACTTAGACTTATATACCGCTTCATAGTGCTTTTGCAGCTCTCTCTAAGCAGTTTTACAGAGTCAGCATATTGCCCCCAACAATCTGGATCCTCATTTTACCCACTTCAGAAAGATGGAAGGCTGAGTCAGCCTTGAGCCGGTGAGATTTGAACTGCTGAACTGCAGCTGAAGTAGCCTGCAGTACTGCACTCTAACCACTGCGCCACCTCGGCTCTTTATTTTGTTCTGTCCAAACATCTCATTCTGTTTGATGATGGAACTCCTCCACTGCAGGAATGCCATCTTCTCATTGGTCATTGCCCTTATAGCCCTTATGCACACTTTTTTCCTCTTTTTTTTTTTTTACAAATTCACCCAATGAATGCTAAAAAAAACCCAAACATTTAAAAAAACAATTTCACTGAGGAAACAATAGCATGGTAGGACTGTACTTATATTCTCTAAATGAAGCAATGGGAGCAAAACCCAATTTTTCATTGTTGTTGTTGTTCTTCACCTAGGTTAAAGGGACTAGTGTTCTGTCATTTTTCTCTTAATCGGTTACAGAAAAATCATTAAAACTGTGATGTCTCTGCCTCCTTCTCCTTCTTTTTCTTCTCCTCCTCCTCCATCTTCATCTGTTCTTCGAAGAGCCACTGAGACCAAAACAGAAGAAAGCTAAACTAGCCAAGCTGATGCTATTTCTAAGTTTTTTTCCTCCAAACATCTTTAACATTGCTCTAAATATAATTCTGTAACTGCTTCTTCCTGTCTCTCTGTGATATTGCGGACAGCTAAAATTTGGTACTATAGAGTGATCTTTAAATGTATGATTTATTAATGTACGATTATTATGACTAATTGGCAATGTTCATTTCCTTCTTAGAAGCCAGAAAGTACCATTGGATATATATGGATCCTTTCCATCTCCCCTTGGGTATTAAATTTGCCTAAACTTTTCCATTACTAATCTTTTAAAAAAATGGAAGCACTTAATGATTTCAACAAGCCCTATTTCTTCCAATGTCCTAGCTTTTAGTCTGGCAGTTCCAGTGATTAGTTCCTATGGGTATTACTTGGCATGAATTTTCAAGTAGAATCAGGAAGACCATTGAAAGTAATCCTATGAATACACATTCAGTTATTAATCCCTTTGGATCAATGTCACTTATTGCTCTGTATGTGTATATCGTTTTCATCCTAAATAGCTATCTGCTGACAACCAGTTCTTTCCAGACCATTTTTGTTTTTAAATATATATCATCATAAGAAACGCACATTAAAAATGCATGCTTTCTAGGCTCCATTAAGTCCAGAATATGCTACACTACAACATTCTACTAAAATATTTACCCCAGTTTAAATAAGCTTTACTCTTAAGAAGCATGCTTAGATTAGGGGGCTGACTAAAATGCAAATGTCGGATAATAACACAGTTAAGCTTAGCCAATTAGCACCAGAGAACATATAAAAACATTACACAGTATACAGCAATAGCAATAGCATTTAGCCTTATAAAATGCCCTGTAGTACTTTACCTAGCAAGGATGGAAGGCTGAGTCAACCTCGAGTCCCATTGGGATCGAACTTCCCACTGGGGGCAGAGTTAGTCTGTAATACAGCATTCTAACTACTGAACCACACCTGCTCAACTGTACTACCCAACTTTGGGGGGATGAGGAATTTGTGCTAAACTTCAGCTGAGACTCCTTTATACATTTTTCAACCTTTCTGTAAATAACAAATTAGCAGCTTTGCTTATGGTGTTTGATACAGGAAAAGACTTTTACAACGTGACGTTTATTTTACAGTACGAAGTCCAAAATAGCTCAGTTGTTGAAGTTGATCGTTTCCCATACTTTTTCCTTTAGGTGGTCACAGGTATAGACGAAATCTGAAACAGTCGTCTTTCCTTCTGTTTCCAACTCACTCAGCTTCATTGGAGGGAGGAAAAGTAGCTGTGTCATAAGAGGGTCTTGGAGTTGAACCTTTGCCATAGATGCCCCATTTCTTTCTAACGTAATTTCTATTCAGGGATTTATCTCATATTGTTTTTTGAAATGTACCTAAAGCCGCATTTTTAACATAGCTGATGAAAACAGGTCATTCCCCTGCCTGCTACTACAAAGGAAAGGGAAGTGTCTCTTGGTGCCACTGAGCTTCCTTTGGCTGTCTACTTGTGCTTGGATATTGTATGTAGTTGGAGTTTTGTGATACCTTACAATAATATCTTATATTGTTCATATTATATGGTTAATTCATTAGTAAACCACTGGCTACTGATAAGTATAAAATATAAGATAGATTTTTTCCTCCTTTCCCGCCTTCTTGGTGTGCATTTTCTTTGTTCTTTTTTTTTCTTTTTCTTTAAGATGGTTGATTTGTTAATTATGCATGTATAAACTAAACACACCCACACACATACATAGAGTACAGGTGCATCGGACTCTCATAAATTCCCTGTGTATCTATATTAGGAGGCTTTTCCTATACAATTGGAAGCTTGAAAAAGAAATACTTACATTATGTTTACTTGATTATAAAAGCACTCAGTTACTTAAGCTGCTCAAATACATTTGAACATTCATTGGTTGCATTCTCTTTTTCAGACACCACATTACAATTATTTTCCCAAAAAAAGAACCTAAATGCATTATATAATGCATTTATATAATGGGAAATAAGGGGGCGGGGGAAGAGTTGCACATAAGCTGTTTGACAGTAATAACAGTTATTCAGCCTTAGTCTGAGCTATTAATTTTTGTTGTCTTGTTTTGTTTTGCATCAAAGACATATCAAGACTTTAAACAACTTCTATTTTCTAAAACCACAATTGCATATCTAATAATAAAGCCATTTTGCAGATTGATTCATATCAAAACAGGACTTTCAACTGTATGCATATTTATTCATACACGTACAAACACACACAAAGGAAGAGACAAATCAAAACCAGACAGGCTATATTTTTTATTGGGCCAATGAGCATAACAATGAAAGGCAATATCTCTATCTGTATTTCAGCAACCTCAGAAAATCTATGAATGGAGATTTACAAAGTGGTAGTCTTCCTTTAACTGAGACTCTTGGCAACCATTTATCACAGTACTGAGTGTGGAAACATCGCCCCAGCTATCCATTGTCATGTTCCCCCCCTCTCCTGCATGCAAAAGCCATGTGTCCCTTGTTCTAGATTCAATTCTTAAAGCTGAGATGTGCAAGAATAAACCCCAGAGGTATATTCAAAATTGCATTTGACATCTCAAGAGGGACAACAATTATGAAACAGACTGAGAAGATCAAATACTGCAGGCCTCTTTGCTCCTAAAATTGTACAAGCCATCTGTTATGGGCACTGCATATCAAAACATACTCAATTTGCAATTCTACACAGTCTATTTCACCAAAACAGATGCATAATCACAAATGTAAGAGTAATGGCACCACTGCAGCATTGGGGGGGGGAGGGGTGAAAGTGCCATTTCCAAAAGAAAAAAACATTGACACTATTATGCCCAGGGGGAAGGGTGACCATGCCTGACCTGGATGTTGTTCTTAAAACATTAATTTCATTTGGTTCTCATTCCCAGAAGTAATCCGCTACTGTCTTTCTTAGCTTATTCATTACCGCAAATACTTGTTTTATCATCACCAATTTCCTTCATTATCCATGTTTCTTTGTCTCTCACTGCTACGCTAGTCAGGATGTATGTAAAAGGTAGAAATTTTAAAAGTACTTACTAATTATTTTTAGTTTTATAATAACTCCTTTTCAACAAATTAATTAATAGTATTTAAAATAATTGCTTAAAAATAAAAATTACTTTATATACTTTTGTATGAGCCCATCTGCAAATAAGTTGACCTTTGAACTTTTAATCAATTTATCATGAAAAATCAGAGATGAAGAAGCTTCTTGGATGAGAAGTGAAACGTCTTCAAAGAAAAACCAGAAAGTCCAGCTGCCGCTTGAAAAAGCACTTTGGGGATAATCATGACCTGGATGACTGAGATATGCAGCCCTTCTGAGCTTCGTTTTCACTGGCAGAGGGTTGCAGGAGTCTGTCTCAGCCAAAAACGGAGCTTGGGAGCCCGTTTTCACTGGCAGAGTGCTCGAGCCACCACAGGCGCCCCTGACACAAATGATATCGAGCTGGCCATGTCCACCCTGGCCACACTCACCCCGATCCCCCAAGGTCAAACACAACCCTGATGCAGCCCTCAATAAAATCTATTTGACCCCCCTGATATAGGACAATAGCCAATGTTCTGAATACCCACCTATACTTTCACATCCCTGCTCCAAAACACATCAAGGAGAGCAACTGGTGGCCATTTTTCTGGTTAGGAATAGGAATGAAAATAAAATTCACCAATTGAATCCACCAGTTGCATTAATTGTTTAGCCAACAAAGCACCACTCACTGACTCTATTGGTGAGACAAAACAAGGAACAGCAGTAATGGCAGCACAACTTATTCCAGCAGAGTTTCCTGCTACTCTATGATCTGAAGGAAAGGACTTTAGTGCAGCCACCTGTCAGTGACCTATATCTATTTGCTTGGAAAAGTTGGTCCTTTTCTGGACTGAAAGCTGTTCCTAAGCTCTGGCAGGGCCAAATATTTTATGCACCTCGAAAGAGTGAGATCAGTATCTTGGATTCTACATTAGACAAACAGACTATTGGGGACCCTTGAATAAAAACAATATATTTCATGTTCAGTCAGAACTCAAATATTACACAGAGCATGGGCCTTTATCTGAATAAAATAGTACAAATGAGAACTGCATATCAGTGGTGAAATCCAAAATTTTTTACTACCGGTTCTGTGGGCGTGGTGTGGCTTGGCGGGCATGGTTTGGTTGCATGGCAGGGGAAGGATACTGCAAAATCTCCATCCCCTCCCCACTCCAGGGAAAGGATTCTGCAAAATCCCCATTCCCTCCTTACTCTTGGGGCCAGCCACAGGTAGTATTTGCCAGTTCTCTGAACTACTCAAAATTTCCTCTACCGGTTCTCCAGGACCTGTCAGAACCTGCTAGATTTCACCCCTACTGCATATGTGCATCTGATTGAGTTAAACTGTAGGAGTGTAATGTTATGTGGGAATGACCTTGGAAAACAGGGGGCAAAGATACTAACTAAGGAACAATCAGATAAGAGAGAGTGTAGCCCCCAACTGCATAATGGGTGGGAAAAGAGACTCAGAAAGAAACCACCCTTACTTCTCTGGCTGTAAAAGAGACAGTGGGAGATTGTACTATGAGACCTTGAAGATTGGACCTTTCCAAGTAGACCGGACAGGAAACACAATCAGATGAGCTAATTCTATCTTATTGTAAGGCTACATTAACAGACTATTTTAATAAAATATATTGACTTAAATGCTATATGAATCCTTTGGGAGCTGCATCCAGCTCACCAGAAATAATTTCGTAATCTGTGCCATAAATTGTATCACTGCCTCTCCCAGAAAGTCACTCCCTGTCATTACCAGTTTGGACAGGTTTTATAATCGAACCACTTTTAACGTTCATTTATTGCTGTCACTGTCCTCTCTTTGTTCTACAGGGTAGATAATGATCTGGTCATTCATTCATTCATACTTTAGGTTTAGAATATGTTATCAGTGCTCAGCTATCAAACACACTCCTTAATGTAAATAAACCATTAAGAAAAAATTTGGCTCAAACTGAGGAAGATATATACATACAATATGTATGAGGAAAAGAAAATAGATCATCCACCACAGCATCCCCAAAGCCGAGACCTTCTCCTTCCTTCCCATAAAACAAAGCAGTGTTTGATGTTTAGAAAACTGATAATAGCCTGAAATCTGTCAAGGTTGAAATTTAGCCAGCAACTTGCACTCTGTTTCCCTCGCCTGGATAAACAAGTTGATGTCAGTGTAAAGGTCAGCAGAATGTTTTATCTAAATCTACAAAAGAGTCTTGGGACACCTTAAAGACAAACACATTTATTACAGCAGAAGTTTGGATGGACTACAGTCCACTTCATTTGATGCATGGAGTGTTATCTTGGAACAGGCATGTTACTGTATACAACCATGATTGCTTGGAAAGGGAGGAAAACGGAGAATAGCAAAGGTAAAGGTCAGGAAAAAAAATGACTGTATCTTTTACATTTCATTTTCATCTGGCTTTCTCTTTTACTATTTTCCTTTCCTTTCCTCCCATATACCTTCCAACCATGGCACTTTTCCTTCTATTATTCCCTTACAATATCCAAGATCTCTACAAAACCACATTATCCAACAACGCAGACATTACTTAATAAAAGCCACACCTACGGTATTAGGGTTGGCGATGGATTCTCTCTACAAGAATCTGGGTTGTCTCTGAAGGATTGATTGTCCAGTCTATATTTAGTTTAGATAAAGAATCATCCATAGGGAGAAGGACATTTTAAACATTCTCCTCAGTAATTAAGATTTGAAAAATTTATTTATTTGTCTGTCTGTCTGTCTGTCTGTCTGTCTGTCTGTCTGTCTGTCTGTCTGTCTGTCTATCTATCTATCTAT
>JANHFK010005743.1:5586-21662 GCA_036250565.1 Sibynophis collaris
TGAGATATTGGAAGACTGCTATCATGTCTCCCCTAGTCCTTCTTTTCATCAAACTAGACATACCCAGTTCCTGCAACGGTTCTTCATGTATTTTAGCCTCCAGTCCCATAATCATCTTTGTTGCTCTTCTCTGCACTCTTTCTAGAGTCTCCACATCTTTTTTTACATCATGGTGACCAAAACTGGATGCAGTATTCCAAGGCTTTATAAAGTGGTATTAACACTTCACATGATCTTGATTCTATTCGTCTGTTAATGCAGCTAATTGTGATTGCTTTGAACTTGTCAACACACTGGAGATTGCTGCTTTAGTGAAAGGAATAATTTTAAAGAACCATTTTTCTAGCCTAGAATCCCATGAGCATTATCCTCTTGAAAGAAAACCAAAATTGATCTTAAAAGTAAATTAGGACAGTAGCAAGCTAGATCTATTTTTTTTTCAATATATGCAGAAGGCCAGTTGCAAAAAAAACTACTCAAAGCTGGGAGATCTTGCCATCTGAACCTCTCTCAGTAGAGATGCCTTAAAATTAGTTTTCTATTCAGGAAAAATTAATCCAGTTTGCCTTATCCATTGTTGTTGAACATCCATATAGCAAATCGAAAGATAACATTAGATTTTTCCCCCTTCCTTATAATGTTATTCCTTTAAAGTTATGTTACAAAGCTATTTTTATTTATTTATTTACATACTCCCGGAACATTTGTGATGATTTATTGCTTTTGTCCTACCAACCAGATATTCCACAACAGGAATAGGTCTTGGTGGAGTCTGCAATTCCATTCTCACTGCTTTTTTTCTGGATGAAACCCTTGCCTGCATGATTCTGATCTCTGTACATATAGACACAGAACAGGATCTGGATATATTTGCCAAGGCCTTCACTGCTACTCTATCAAGTGCTAGCCTGTGGGGTATTTCTTGACTGGTGGTTCCTTTATTCTTCATAGTCAACTCAAAAAAGCAGAATCTATCCACCATTTCCACAAGGCATGGTAAAATTATAAAGTCTAAGGCTGGTGGTTGTACTGTTGTAATTAATTTGGTCTTCATTATAATTAAAATGTTCACTGTATGCATTGCTAGAACTTGCAAATTATTCACATTTGCATGTTCAGTTTTCATATCCTAGTTTTCTGAGCAAAATTTCAGAAGTGATTTATTATTACCTTCATCTTGGGGAGAGTAACTGGCCCAAACTCAAACACTTGGCTTCTATGCCTAGGGCAGGACTAGAACAGAGATTTCTCTGACATAGACTAGTGCCTTAATTACTGGTCCAAACTGGTCTCCATGTTATACTGCTTGATTTGCAGAAGTGTAACACAACAGCATTGTGACTGACTGATTCTCAGTATGATTTAGGATGGACCAATGTTAATAAAAAGGCAACCTTTCAGGAAATGTATGGTGGATCAAATTAAATTTCTTTTTGTTCAGGATCATGAATGCTTACCAATTAATAATGTTCAAATAAGTACAACCTAATTGGAAATCATTGTCTGCCATGTGTTCAAAGTCCAGATAGAAAATACAATGGATCTTTACAGAAAATGGATACAGTCCCATCTTTGTAGGAAGTACCTTTGTGAGTTTTCAGGTTTGGGTGTTCAGAGCATGTTTTTAGATACACCTTATACTAATTACTCTTCTTAGGCCAATTCTTATACCATTCTTCTCCAAGCAGCTTTCTCCATTGGATTGAACTATAACTTCCATCATACTTAGCCAATGTGGTTGGCCAGGTGCTCTACCTTTACTAGCAGTGCTCTCCATTATTTGAGAGAATGCCAAACTATTGCCAGCCATACCATATAGTATGTTGCTTATTATTATGTGTTCTACAACTGAGGTCAAAACAGAAGTATTTCAGCAGCAATGATGATGGGACAGAAGTAATACATACATATGTAGTAACAAGGGTCTACCTACCTACCCATACATCCTTTTGAATAGTTGTCCCTATTCAGATCTGCCTAGAAACTGGAGAGCGCCTAATGCAGAAAGTCAGACACTTAATCTCAAGAAAGCTCTATAAATATAACCTGTATAACATAACCTCTATAATATTGGCCTGTGAAATGAGTACTGCAGCCAACTTCCCACTCTTCTCCATCTTGTTGCTCTTGAAATTTGTTGAAACGGTTGCACTCCACTAGTTTTCTTCCACTCTGCTGAATGTGCAGAGATGGTGTTCTTAGTTGAGTTCTGTTATGGTTAATTGAAAGCTTGCAAATTGTCTCTTTTAAGACCTGAAGGAAATCTCTATTTCATTTACATAACTCTGATGAAATACAGTTTTGTCTGCCTCATTCACACCTTTTCCATTCATAAACCATTTCCCCCTTCTTGTTTCCGTCTTGCACATAAAGACAGTTAGCCCTCTGAGTCTTCCTGGTACTGCCTGACCTTGGACTGGGATTATTCAGGCTTCTGCCCTGTCTTGTCTGCATATCATCAAATACAGGAAGTGGCTGCAAAGTTATGGTCCAGGTGCAGAAATGAGAAGATCCTTTAATTATGACACACTGGCTGTTATTCTTTCAACTACAACTGAGCCAAAACTAAGCAGGCAAATAGATATTAATGTTGGAAACTATATGTAAAATAGGAGGCAAACTTTGCAAAACAAATCAGCAAATAACATGAAATCCTCAATATGGTTTTCCTTGTATTCATCCAAGCTCTGGATGTTAATTGAAACTCAAGCCATATAAAAAACACTTGTTAGCTGTTGTTTTAAGTTTCATGAAAACTCTGCCATCCCTGGGTTACTGGCATAGAACAAAATCTGAAGGAGTTGTCAGGCCAGGTTTAGACAAGTTCTGCAAACTGATTACACTAAACCTTAGGCAGAGCCCCTCTGTTAATCATCTTTCAAACCATGGATTGTTTGTAGTTCAGACCTGTCCAAAAAGAGGTTTAATCATTTTCCAGATTTGTGCTCCTTACTGTTGCTTAACAATAGTTGCATTGATTTTATATATTATTGGATACACCACAGTTTGATCACTACACCAATAAAATTCCATTATATTCTACCGATAGCCAGCACAGTTCTATCTTGCGATTGGTCTTAAGTCTGCTTGGCAGAGAACAGTTTGAATTTTTGCTTCTGTTCATCTACACACTGAGCGTGTATAATGCAGATGAGAGTATAAAGTGTCTTATTTGAAAATTAATACATACTCATTACCTAGCACTTAACCCATCTTTGTGGACCTCAAAAATCTAAGTAATCAGGGTTCATTAGTACTTGGATAGAAAAGTATCAGGAAATACATGATGGCTACAGTGGAAATCTGTAAAATAATCCCAGAAGAAGACACTTTGGAATTGTTGTTATATTTATGAAATACAAGGCATCAAGTTTAACTCCAGAGCAATCTTTGTATACTATCCTAATTATTTTAATTATGTTTGTATGGAATTCCCCAGTGAGACTATTGACTCTTACTAGGAAGCACAATATGAAAATAATTTAGAAGATAGTTCTGTTGGGCACAAATTGCCAATATATTTCTCATCCACTGAAAATTGCTTCAAAATTCTCTTAAAATGCCTCTACTGTACTGTTTTTTTTAAATAACTGATTTATTTAATGGTTTGTATTGTTTAAATTGTTAATGGAATGTATTGTCTTTCAGTATTTAAACTAGTCAAAAAATATAATACAGATTTTCTTTAATCATTTTGTTAACATCTGGGTTTTCATGATCTGTTGAACATCATTTTGCTAGGATTGTTGGTCAGTAACAATTAAAAGTTTTTGTAAACTTGTGTTGGTATCTAGTCACATTGTCCTCTGTCAGCCTCTTTCAGTCATTTTGTTAACATCTGGGTTTTCATAATCTGATGAACATCATTTTGCTAGGATTGTTGGTCAGTAACAATTAAAAGTTCTTGTAAACTTGTGTTGGTATCTAGTCACATTGTCCTCTGTCTCAGTTTATATAAACAATGACTTTTTAAAATCTAAAAATGTATCTTCAAAATCTGCAGGAATTGTGGTGTATACTTTCCATTATTGCTGTATACATGTCTGCCAGATGTGAATCTGGGGTTCCTTCTTTGACGCCTCTTTGAAAAAGCTGGAACATGCTTCTAAGTACAGTAGAACCTGGTGGCACTTGTTAATAGTTGACTGTGATATATTATAAAAGGATATATTATTCTTTTATGAAACTAATAAAATAAGCTTTGGATTTTATCTTGCTACTTTTTAAAAATTGTACAGATTTTATTTGTGACTTAAGTTGTTACTGTTTTCATTACTATGTTTTGAGCCTGTTAAGGAAAGCTGAGGATTTACTTGTTCCTGGTATCATATTCCTTCTTGAAGCACCAATCTGAGAAAATGCCTTAATTTAAAGAGCAAAGTAAACCACCACAAATGTTGTTTTAACCAGCCTCCCATCGACATCTCGGAGGCATTTCTTGGCACATGGCTGCTATCCCTCAAGACAGCATAACATTGATCAACAGGTCTGTAAAAAAAAAGAAAATAGGTTTTATAGAAGCTGAAACCAATTCAGCATAGTAAAATACTTGATCTATCTTGCCTCAGCCCCCTTGGCTGTACTATCAGTCTAGTTTCCCAGGGGATGTTTTTATTGAATGACTCTCCTGGCACAAATTCCCAGGTGAGAGGTGTGGATGCGGATCAGAGTCAGGCTAATAATCTATTTGTGATTCTCCCCACACAGTCCATGAAGTATCTCCCCAACAATAACAACTGAAGTTATATACCAGAGACAGAGTTCTTTGGGGGTTATGATAAGATCTGTTTTTTGTATAATCTGATGCATTATGTCAAGAATCTCCCCACAGAACTGTGGTGAAAAATGAGCATCTTTTCATAATATTGATGATCTATTACATAATTTTATAATATTGGATGCATTCCATATGCTGGAGCGTAGGTCAGGATAGGAGCTGATACAGACACACAAACAGGCAATATTTAAACAAATGAGGGAATTTATTCCAGATGCTATGATACCTACACTAATGAAGTAGTGTGATCCATTAATATATGCAAGTAAAGTAGTATAATCTAATGATACATGTAAGATCAGCTTTCATTTTTTCCCCTGAATCTCCTAAAATGGGTTTCTCATGGAAAAATTCAGTAAATGTTTATGCATGTAAGAACTAAATGTGGTGAATATAAAAGTTTTTATTTCTATGGGTATATATTGAAAATCCATTTTCATCATGGTTTAAAATAATGGAGGAGGAGAATTAGGAATGTTTGCGTCCTTGAGTTATCTGTAAAAAAAAAAGGCATAAGAAAAAAGTCTAATCATAATAATATCCAGAGGTGAAAAATCCATTTCTATTTTATGAAATTTGTTTTGTCTCAATTGTCAAGAGAATTTAAAGTGTGCACAATAAACTTGCTTAATAAAATAATTCCAAGCAACATTGAGGAATTAGAATGGACTAATTTTAAATATTAAACATATATTTAGTTAAATGAATCTTAAATGTCCACCTTAATACAAGAGGTGGAATACTAGCTGTTTTTGGAAAAGTAAGATATCACAAGAGTTGTATCCATGCTAGAAACACCATTGGTACTCCAAAATACTTTGGGACCTTGAGGGCCCTCTGACCTGAAGAATCCATCACCTGGCACATTGTCTTCCATTTTGTATTTTCTATCCATGTGGTTTTCTTGGTAACATGCAAGAGTTTACTACTGTCATCTTCTGCATAGTATAAAATGATGCCTTTGTCATTTCAATTAAATTAATTAACAGCCTTCAGCTTCTATCTATATTGCTGCTGCCCATAATAGGTTCCTGCTTGCTTTAGCTGGCGCTTGGGATGATCGGTATCCCATGAGCTACCCTACTAGACAGTGGTGGGATTCTACCAGTTCAAACCGGCTCAGAAGAACCGTTTGCTCTGATTTTCAGACGTGAACGAACCGGTTCTCTCTTTCTTTGAAGTGGGCCCTGTCCGCCCCTGCTTTACACTTACCTATTTTTCTGCTTCCAAAGCCCAGCTGATCGTGGCAGCAGAGTGGATTGCCGCTCCTTAGCTGTTTTCCTTGCTCTCAGCAATGCGGAAGTTCAATTTTCTGCAAAGTGCACACATGCGCGCAGCAAACCAATTGTTAAACTGGTAGGATCCCACCACTGCTGCTGGAAGGATATACTCTTGGCATATGCTCTTGATACTTTTCCCTCATAGGAATAATTCCCTGCCACAGTGAAACAGCCAGGGGGAGGGGGCTTTTTTAATGGCCTTATAAAATTTAATATTTGTTGGTGAATTGCTTAAGTCAATGATGTGTTCATAATAGTAATAATATTAATATTGTTGATATTTTTATTGCCATTAATATTGATCAGGTTTTCCATTTGTTTTAAATATTTATGAAGTGCTGGAAGTAGTGGTTCATGTTATACTTCGTGTTATAGGAAAACAAACATCCTTTGCAGACACTGAGCAAAAGAACTGGCTGAGTTTCTAACCATGTTACATTTTGACTGGCAGTCTGAATATTTATGGTAAATTTGCTGCATTGATGAGTGTTCTGACTTACACATGTAGCTTGGTGCCCACTAGGTACTCCCTTGTACCACCTCTGGTTAGATGAGCAGACATTATCCAATAATAAGCATTGGGGTATTCTGTCAATGATATTTGTGAATACCTATGCAATTTGTCTGTATTGTTCATTATTTTCTGCACTGTGTTTTTCCAACTTGTTTAGGGGGTTGTTCTAAATCAGTCACCTCACTGATGATCCTTGACACATTGTGAAAGATCCTGGGTCATTCTTGAGCAGAGTTTATCAACCTTGGCAACATTGAGATGCGTGGACTTCAATTTCCAGAATTCTCCAGCCAACATAGCTGGTTGAGGAATTTTGGGAGTTGAAGTCCACACATTTTAAAGTTGCTAAGGTGAAGAAACAACTTTTCTAGAATGTGTGTGAAACAGCGATAATTAGTTGAAATAATGAGATGTCATTCTTCTTAAATAGCACAAAACAAATAGGAAAATGGCATCCTGTAAAGCAATTAGGGCCAGAAAATTTGGATAAACTATTTTTCTGAGATCTTGGATTGGAGAGGTGTGTGTGTGTGAGAGGGGGGGGGAGGGAAGAGAGAAGAGAAGAGCTATTGGGTTTATTCTCCAGCGCGCCTCCTGGAGAATCCATGTGTGGGTAATATTTCTTCCTCATTCGTCGGACTGAGTGTCTATCAAAGTTGCAACTGTTAGTCCCGCCTCCTCCGTCTGCGTAGCCCCAGTTATTTCGCTCAGTCTTCTGAGTTAGTTGTTTTTCTGCAGACATTTTGTTACTAAACTAGGTTATATCATCAGTGAATGGGAAAATGAAGTAGGTTATTTATAGTAGCTTCCCCTGCTAGTCTTGATGAGGATATGGCTTCCTCCTTCATGGTACTTGATTAGGGTATTATTTCTTCCCTGTTTATCTAGTGCTGTTTCTTCCTCATTTAGGGTGCGTATTGCTAAGGAAGTTATGCTTTGGATTGTTTATTTCTTTCCTTGACTTCTAGTTACATCTTTTAAGTGGTATATGCCTTGTGTAGCAAGGCACTTTTTAATGAAGTTGTATGGATATCGGTTATGTTGAAAGATGTTGTGTAGGTGGTCTATTTTCTCTTTTCCTCCATACAACCTATTGCAACAATGAAAAGACTTCCATATATTAAAAAAAATCCTTCTCTGAGACAGACAAGCAGCAAACTTATTATAACCTTTCGATATCACCATGGCACGTACACAAACCACCAAAGTCCCTCCAACCCGTCTTAAGCAAACTCAGAGGCTCAGAAACCAAAGAAGAAGAACAAAGAGGAGTAATCTACAACATATAGTGTAAGACCTGTAACAGCCAATATGTAGGATAGACAAGTAGAAGATTGACAGAACGCATCCACACTGACGGAAGACGTAATGAAAATTCCCTAGTCTCTCGTCATAAAGACAAGTTCAACCACAATTTCAATTGAATTAATATTTTAGTTCAAGCCGAATCCAAAAATGCTAGGGAGTTGCCAGAAGCTTGGCATTCTGACAGGTCAGCCATCAACAGACAGATAAATCCCATCTACACAACATTTAAAAGACATAACTGAAACAATAAGCAAACTACACTCTCCCATGTACTGATGATAGTACCTAGCTTAGTAACAAAATATCTGCAGGGGCACAATCATTTGATGGGCTCCAGATGTATTGGGATGACAATTCCCTGAATTCTAGCAACATGACCTATGCAGTCCTTGGTGCTATTGGTGGTTTCTTGGTTTGGGAAGTCAGTATAACAGTTTCTTTTTTTTTTTAAAGTTGACAAATTAATTCATTTGCCAAATGAACAGCTGTCGCATGCCTCTTTGGTTTTAGTGGGGAAGCACCTTTGACAAGTCTCTCTCTGTTTTTAGAAGGAATTTCCTCTCCAAATGCCATGTCCCCTTGGGCATTTCGCTTTCTTAACAGCTTTCTCTGGATCTCATTGGCAAGTGAATGGCATTCCTTGGCTTAAACAGTAGGCATTAAGTTTCATGATAGTTGTGGAAGCCTCTTTCTTATGGCAGGCTTTTTCAGTCAGCCAAACCAAGTTTTGGCAGGCAACAAGGTTAATGCATGCTAGTAAATGAGGCCAAAAATGTAACAGAGATTGGCAGCTATAAACACATAGGTTCCCTGTGGTTGCTTTGGAAAATCAAAATTACAGCGTGGAGACTAACGTTTGCAAGTAAATCAGCCTGTTTCCCTCTCCCACAATGAATTATTGGACAGATTTATTTTTGGATGGGTGGGCGAGGGACATATAAGAACATATTGCTTGGCTTTATCAAGGGTTCACATTTTTTAAGGCAGGCTTCCCCAGCACGGTGCCCCCCAGGTACCTTAACTGTAACTCCAGATTTGTATTGCTTCTGAAGGAAATTGGCTAAAGAAAGTCTGCCTTAAAGGGAAGGATGAGAATGCATCTCACCACTAGAATCGAGATGGATTTTTTAAATATCTACTTCAGGTAAATGCTCTGAATGTTTGCTCTGGAAATGCTTTGGCTCTTAAGGGTGTTACCAGCCTGGAAAGAAGGGGAAGAGCGTATGTTGGTGTATAGAAAATCCCTGGTTCAGTCCTTTGACATGAAATACTAGTAAACTGGTCCACCTGAGTAGATGGCAGCTTCCTGAGTTGGGAAGGATTCAGTGGTTCCAGCTGAATCAACCAGGCAGTTCCTAGACATCCTGTGCTTTTCTAAAGATGTTGTGCTATGAGACATTTGAGTATCTGACAGCATGGAAGGCACAAGGTTGCCTTCTTTTCTATGGTCAACAACTGTGTGGACAACTTGGAGCTACTGCAACAAACGTTTTGGGTATATAGGTAATCCTTGACTTACAACCACAATTAGGCCCAAAATTTATGTTATTAACAGACATTTGTTAAGTGATTTTTGCCCCATTTTACGACCTTTCTTGCCACAGTTGTCAAGCGAATCGTTGCAGTTGCTAAGTTAGTAACATGGTTGTTAAGTGAATCTGGCTTTTCCTCAATGACTTTTGTTTCTCAGAAGGTCGCAAAAGGTGAATATACAACCCAGGACACTGCAACCGTCATAATTATAGCCAAGCACCCAAATTTTACTCATGTGACCATGGGAATGATTTGTCACTTGAACTGTCACTAAATGAACTGTTGTAAGTTGAAGACTGCCTGTACTTGTTGCTTTTAGCAGCCAGAGTGCCAACTAGCCACTGCTCTTCTTGTGGGATGGAGGGAGGGAGGAAGCTCAGCTGCCCATTCAGTCCTCCATTTCATTTTCTGTTTTTTTTCCCCAATAGACACTGTTCTCTGACAGCACAGCATAGGCAGCCATTGTTAAGCTCCACACCAGTGGTCATTCTACTTACTTGAGGTCTTTTATTTTTAAGATTTGCACTTCTGTGTGGTAGGCTGCCCTCAGATTGCTCTCATCCTCTTTTTAATACCCCTGTTCTTAGAAGGGATTTAAGATTATTTTACAAGATTCATTCAAACTTTTCTAAGCTCAAAGAGGCAAAAATGATCACTGTGAATTTATCATTTAGAGTACCAGGACAATTTTACTCATTTAATCCTTTAGCAAATCCTGAGCCATGTGCCCCATGCCTATTTAATCTGCGTTTGGATTTAAATTAAAGCTCTTTGACTCGGAATTTCAGTCCTGACACAGAGCATCAGGTGGAGAAAGTGTTTTTTGGGGGGGGGGGAGATAAGCCCCCTAAGACGGCTCAGTTACAAAGCCAGCAGCAATTGCAGAGAAGGCAGAAATGGGGGCAGGGAAACATTCTCACAGTTTTGAACAAAAATGCAGCAAAAAAAAAAGCGATGTATCTTTTTTGTGGTTGCATCTTTTAAAAGCAATTTGTTGAATGGCTGTAGAGAATATAATACATTATTAATAAAATGACATTACCATGGAAAGTAGGATATGACCCCTTTTGTCTTTTCATTGAAGGGTTGGCATTTATTTTAAACCAAACCAAACCAAATGAATGAAACCTATCAAAAACAATTATTTCTTTTCATTTAACACCACTATAAAATGATTATATGTCACAATTTCCAGTTGATAACATTTATTAGTATGTCCCAAAAATGGGATTAGCTTATAAAAAGAATTTCTTCAGCCTTAAGGAGTGACATTTAGCCATTTGGAGTAAGGTACTTTGTATTTTATAGTTATTGTACATAAGCAGCAAGCAAACAAATATTCTAACATTATTCTTTCACTTGCTTATTTCAGGACCAAGAAGAAAATAAAGGTGCCACGAGTTGGCCTGAATTTTACATTGATCAGCTTAACTCCATGGCTGCTGTAAGTAGAATTATCTATTGTGTTTGTCTAAAAAGAAAAGATCTGAGAATTAAGAGCACAGTTCTAAGTTTTGGTCGCCACGAGGTAAAAAAGATGTTGAGGCTCTAGAAAGAGTGCAGAGAAGAGGAACAAAGTTGATTTAGGGGACTGGAGGCTAAAACATGTAAAGAATGGTTGCTAGAATTGTTTATGTCTAGTCTGATGAAAAGGACTAGGTGTGACATAATAGCAGTGTTCAGGGGCTGCCACAAAAAGAAGGAGTCAAACTATTCTCCAAAGCTCCTGAGGGTAGGACAAGAAGCAATGGGTGGAAACTAATCAAGGAGAGAAGCAACTTAGAACTAAGGAGAAATTTCCTGACAGTTAAAACAATTAATCAGTGGAACAACTTGCCTCCAGAAGTTGCGAATGCTCCAACACTAGAAGTTTTTAAGATGTTGGATAACCATTTGTCTGAAATGGCATAGGTTTCCTGCCTAGGCAAGGGGTTGGACTAGAAGACCTCCAAGGTCCCTTCCAACTCTGTCATTCTATTTTAACTTAGTAAGGTTTATAAGATTTATTGGTAGGGATGATGGAGACCACTTACTAGTGATCGTGTTGTTTTCCACTATACATCTTCTTAATAGTTTGCAGTCTCCTGGCTGTTAGTAATTCAATCCTAATCCCACCAGAAAAAGTTCCAGAGGAGTTATTGCATTATATTATATTATTGAAAGTGAACAGAAGAAAACAAATTCACTAGAGCTACAAATTGCTTGAAAACCAAGACCTTTACACATACTTCTTGGATAGAGCTACTAGATATGGGCAGCAAAAATCCAGATAAATACTACAGGTCAGCAAAGAACTAAACATTTCTATATCTATTTATTGCTACTCAGTAGTTCCTGAAAAATTTTCAGACCGCATATGGAAGCCCTACTGTGGGTCAATTTATAATTAAAGAAATGCAAAACTAACATGTTCTACCTCAAGGTTTTAGTCAAAGTTCTCTTCTGAACGTCTAAAAGAAGATAATGGGTTAATTTTTTCAACTAAATGGAATTAATTAAGACAGTCCTTCTATCACTATATGAGGTAGACTGACTCATTCGCCATGCCTCCTCGTGAAAAAAATGCACATGAGGAAAAAAAAATACTATGGACATTGGAGACTTCATCTGAACAGGTTATTAAAGAGAAGGACTTGTCCAAAAAGCTTATCACATTTCTCTGGAAAAATCTGTAGTGCTAAGTCCTCACAGTTCCGATGCGGGGACTGTTAAACAATAAGCTAGCTGCGATTGGCTAAAACGCGGCAAGCTAGCAGCGGAAAAATAAAGAGCCCTCATTGGTCAGCCGTTGGACAGCTCCCTCTACTTAAGGAGCTGGCAAACGGCAAAAGCTGTGGGAATTGCCTGAGCCGTGCAAAATGCCTAGTTGTGTTTGTTAGCATTAAAACCTGTTAGCCTTCAGCCTGTCTCGTCTCCCTCATTCCGGCCAAGGTTCGGAGTATTGAACATCCGGCTTCACCCATTGACTGCTTGCTTGAAGCTCATGAATGGAAGGTCATGAATGGTATTAACATGACCCTGGGACACTGCAACTGTTGTAAATATATGCCAGTTGCCAAGCACCCAAATTTTGAATACATGATCATGGGGATATTGTGTCAGTTGCAAGGGGGAGGGCCAGTTGTAAGTTACTTTTTTCAGTGCCACTATCTGTATATATAAGCCTTCTAGGTTCCTTTCAGGGTGCTCACACCCAGAACAAAGAAACGAAACATGAATCACAGAGTAAACTAGGATTACAACCTTACGTATCATTTTAGATACACCCAACTGACAAGTTGCCTTGAATGATGAACAATAAATGTATAATAAAACTACCATACATTCAAGAAGGAAGGAAGGGGCAAAACCATAGTGCACAATAAAAATTGAGAACAGCATTGAAGTTGGGAGTAATAAAATATTTGTTGTTGTTGTTAGTTGCAAAGTTGTGTCCGACCCATTGCAACCCCATGGACAACGTTCCTCCAGGCCTTCCTGTCCTCTACCATCCTCTGGAGTCCATTTAAACACACGCCGATTGCTTCAATGACTCCATCCAGCCACCTAATTCTCTGTCGTCCCCTTCTTCTTTTGCCCTCAGTCTTTCCCAGCATTAGATTCTTCTCCAGTGAGTCCTTCCTTCTCATTAAATGGTCAAAGTAATTATAATATAATGGCATTTAAATAAATATTAAGTAATATTATTTATTATATAATATAATTAATATAACATAGGTATCTCATATTTGAATTTATATGCCCTCTTTTTATGTTTAGGAGAAAACAACTTCAGGGGCTCTAAAGTGAAATACACACCTTTTTTCTGGAGGATGTACTCCATTAAGGTAAAGGTAAAGGTTCCCCTCACACATAAGTGCTAGTCGTTCCCGACTCTAGGGGGCAGTGCTCATCTCCGTTTCTAAACCGAAGAGCCAGAGCTGCCTGATGGTTGATGATTCCGTTGTCATGTGGCCAGCATGATTAAACTCCGAAGGTGCACAGAATGCTGTTACCTTCCTACCAAGGTGGTCCCTATTTTTCTACTTGCATTTTTACATGCTTTACAAACTGCTAGGGGGGCAAGTAACAGGAGCTCATTCCTTTATGCGGTGCTAGGGATTTGAACCGCCGAACTGCCGACATTTTTGATCAACAAGCTCAGTGTCTTAGCCACTGAGCCACCGCTAATTAGTTATCTAGTGAGTATTTTTTTTTGTTCTTTTTGTTTTTTAAAAAAACAGAAAAGCATGTATACTTGTCAGAAGTTCTAGGTTGTACTTTTAGGGTTTTCTGTAGCTTTTAGTCACGTTAATGATGTCACTATGGATAGAAAGATTGCTGTAATCTCAGTTATATTTTCTCACCTTTTAATGTCTCTGGGTTAAACTTTTGAGTTTGCAGAGCAGCGTCCTTGCTAAGAACTAATGAAAGTTACCCCGAAACATTACCTTTTGTTTAAGCACTCAGAATCAGTGTGAGTTGAGAGGTATATATCTTTAATAAATACAACTACTAATAATTATGTATTATGTGTGTTGTTACAAGAACAGACATCACTATTTCTGGACATAATAGTCCAAAAGGATGAGTCACATTTATACAGGAAGTTACATGCTCATATAGAAAAAACCAAAGCTATGAGCTTTCTGTCCTCAGGCTGGGGTAAAAGGAGAAAAAAGAAGGAAGGAAGCAGGCTGGATGAATGGAGCTAAAACAGAGTCTCTTTCTAGCTGTTTCTGCATGATGTATTCCTAGTTCCAAATGTTCTAGAGCCGCATCTCCATCTGCTTCTCTGAAAGTTCTACACCAATCCTAAAAAAATAAACAAATACAGGATTCCCATCATCATTACTCAAAGAGTCTGGTAGTAGCCCCTAGGTGGTGGCTTAGTGAACCATCTGCCACTATCTCATATATCACGATGCTTTTGGTTGATGTGCTTAATCCAAGTTTTAATTCCCCCCCCCCATCACTGGGGATTTGAAACACCCCTGGTTGTCATTGATTGGCTTTGGCTCATCAATTCCAAAATGCAGGAACAGTTTGTATAACCAGATGAGTTTAGCTTCCATCTATTTCATTAGTCTGGGATAACTGCTTGCCGACAGTCTGGCTTTCACAAGTGTTGCCATTCATTTTTAATCAGCGGCCTTGATTTACTCCTTAAAATCTCCACAGCTACAACAGTGTTTGGCCTTGTGATGTGGCTATGTACAGGAGCTTTCCAATTGCCTTTCTGGACTTCTTATATTTGGTTAAACTCTCATAATTATCACGCTACTTTTAGGAAATTAATCTCCGCTGGTATATCTTCCTTGCCTTCTGTTAATTCCAGATATTCCTGTACGTGTTTTACCTTCTGTTTGTTCTGCTATTTGAATGCCAAGTTTTCAGGTGATATTTCTCATTCCCATCTTTTTTTAAAAAAAAATCACAACTCTCTTTCCTGATAGCCTATTGTTAGCATAAAGTATTTCTGTGTTTCTACTACATTGCTAAGACACGGTATTATCACATTAAGTTCTGGTTTTTGCATTGAATATTGTTTTGCATAGTTTTTTGAATTTGGAACAAAGGTAGAGAATTTGAACATTGGATCAGGCTTCAATGAATGCATAAAATTCTATAAGCTAACGTTTTTGCTGTCGCATGCCAAAAGCATGGGGAGGGTCATGCATGCACTTGCCCACACCCATAATTCAATGTGCATGCCCGCCATGCATGCACATGTGACCCCCCCACGCTCCCCACACTTTTGGCACGCGGTGGGACTGGTAGTCCCATTTATCACCCTCCCCAGGCTCCAGAGACTTTCTAGGAGTTTGGGAAGGGTGAAACAGCCTTCTCCACCTCCTCAGAGGCCCTCTGGAGGGCAGAAACAACCCATTTCCTGACTTCCAATGGGCCTGGAAGGCCTGAAAATCAGCTGGCCAGCGTGTGCATGCACACTGCAACTGAGCTGGGGCAACATTTGTGTGCCCACCGATATGGCTTTGCATGCCACCTGTGGCATGCATGCTATAAGTTTGCCATCATGGCTATAGGCCTTAAATATATAGTTTATGTGATTTAGTTAAGAGTAAGTTGTGTTTATACAAATTGGGAATTAAAATGAAAAACAATTTTAAATATAGGAGAGACGGTAAAGACACAATAACTGAAACTTAATAATGGGACCAGAAGTGAACTGATAGAGACTTTGTGGAGGCCTCGAATATCAAAAAAGGGGACTTAAAGGCCTTATCATGAGGGACGGAACAGAAAATGTCCAGGTGGATTTGACCATGGGTGTCAAACTTAATCGCGTCACTTGATGTATCGTGACATATCACGATGTTTTTTGCCTTTGCGGAGCTGGGGTGGGTGTGGCTTATGCGTGATGTATCTGATCCATGGGCCGCCAGTTTGACACTCTTGAATTAGATGAACTAGCTAATCTCAAACCCCACAGTTTTCCTTGTGTACCTTGACTAATCGGAAACAACAACTATCCAATTTACCATCTTAAATTATCATGATCCATTAGAGCTGGATGAAGTTATAAAAGGGTCAACTTGATAGCCTTGGTAGTACAGTGGTCTAAAGCACCCTGTTATTAACACCAACTGCCTGCAATTACTGCAGGTTCGAATCTCACCAGGCTCAAGGTTGACTCAGCCTTCCATCCTTTCTAAGGTAGGTA
>JANHFK010005743.1:39344-51691 GCA_036250565.1 Sibynophis collaris
CACGCATGTGCGCTGCAGCTGAGCTGGGGCAACGCTTGTGTGCCCACCAATATGGCTCCGAGTGCCACCTGTGGCACATGTGCCATAGGTTCACCATCACTGGTATATACCTTGGTGAGAGGAACTCTGTGTTTTGTTTTCCCTGCAAATAGATTTCATACCAGCATATTTAAAGCTTTAAAACAGCTTAGGTTTTTTTATGTTCAACCTTCCATTAAAAAGGAAAGAAAGCTGTGTTAACAGCACTGCATTATACTTGGATTTATAAAGAAAAGCTATTTTTTCATAAAAAGGTGAAGAAAAGGTCTACTTCAATTATTCTTAAGGGAAAGGACAAATAAAACAGAATACTGTCTTGCGGGCAGTATGAAAGATGCATTCAAATGTCCTGTCTTTAAGGAATAAACATCAGAATTCAAGGCCATTTCATAATACTATAGAAGCAAAGGCAGTGTGTACTATCCAGGTATTGGGTTCCCACTGAACAAAATGATAGTTTGCTTAACTATGATTAATTGAAGGCAAGATAAGAAACAATGGATGGAAACTAATCAAGGAGAGAAGCAACCTAGAACAAAGGAGAAATTTCCTAACAGTGACAACAATTAATCAGTAGAATGACTTGCCTTCAGAAGTTGGACTAGAAGATCTCCCTTCAAACTCTGTTATTCTTATTCTATGATTAACTTTAATTGGATGGGTTGCTACAGCAACTAAATTATAAATCATAGTTTGTAAACTGTACAATTGAGTTTATACAAGATGCTAAATCAAATGCAGACACATTACATTGTGCCTTATCACTGTATGAATTTAGCCGGTGAATACTATAGTGCTTGCTGCACATTCATGTCAAATTCGCACTTTATTGTTCCAGGGTGTGTATTTAACACAGCTTTGGCAAAAAAGACTAAAATATGTATTTCATCAAGTAGGAGAGAGGATGAATTTTTGTTTTAAGATCGTCAAAAAGCAAAAACATGACGAAGGAGTGCTTTGCAACTCATAAAATTGCAGTTCCCAGCATGCACGTGCCAAAAATGTTGAGAAATCCAGCATGATAGCACAGCTGGCCATTCCTTTGGCTGTACCTAGGTGATAAAATGCTGTTGAGGGTGAACCGATTCATTATGTTATCCTCAGTATTTGGCCAGACTGAGCAGATACACAAGATTGTTTATACAGGACACCTAGGAATTTGGCTACTCTGCTTCAGGAAAAGAGTAATGAGAATTTTAAGTATTTATTTATTTATTTTTCTTAGACTGCCCAATAGCCACAGGTATCTGGGCAGTTTATAATAAAACATTGTACCTGAATATAACCACATGTCTGCAATGTTCACTCTCTCCAAAGATGCGATTTGCTAAACAAAAGGGAAATTAACTTTCGTTATTACCTTGAATTCAGCAATTCAGACATATACTATTAGTGATCCTATGACATTGAACTCTAAAAAACACTTCTCTTTTTTGTTTTGCTGTTACAAGAATAGAGAGTTTTAGGCAGTGGTAAAATCCTTTTTTTTTTACTATCGGTTCTGTGGGCATGGCTTGGTGGGCATGGTGTGGCTTGGTGGGCGTGGCAGGGGAAGGATACTGCAAACTCTCTGTTCCCACCCCATTCTGGGGTCAGCCAGAGGTAGTATTTGCCGGTTCTCCAAACTACTCAAAATTTCCGCTACCGGTTCTTCGAACGGCTCAAAATTTCCACTACCGGTTCTCCAGAACCTGTCAGAACCTGCTGGATTTTACCCCTGGTTTTAGGGAGAGTTTTTTTTTCTCCAATAGAAGAAGATGATCCTCTAACCAAATGCATTAAAAGTTGATTCGGAAGAAAACAATCAAGCTGAAATCATGGGATCATGGGAACCGAGTAGTGGACAGAGACAGAAAGGTCAGGTTTCAATATAGTAGTTGAGATCAAATTAGTCAATCCCTATGCTAGTTGTGCTGTTCAAACTTAGAAGCTTTTGACCTTGAAATACAGGTCCAGTAGATTGGGATTGGCCCCTGAAGTAAACTGATAAATCTGAGATACATTACATTTTGAAGCAGATAGGTGCTTGAGATCACATTCCAGCATATATGTGAATGATACATGTGTTCATTCTCTTTCTCTCTATCTCTCTCTCTCTCTCTCTCACACACACACACAATTACCCATTACCCATATAAATAGTTATATATGCACACATACAGCCATATCTCCCTCATTCACCTGTCTTTCTATATACAGTATCCCTACATAATTACATAAACGTATACATTACATATACAAACCCACCCCGTCTCACTTCCCCAGGGACACACATACAGATCCACTTGTGTCCCAGCCATCATCATCTGCCCACCAAAAGCAACAAACATGCTTACATGTAATGGATGCCTGGACCAAACGATGAGATCTCCTGATTCAATTATACATTGTGTTCAGGGCCTGCCAAGCACATATGCATCCACAGACACCATATTACTAACTGCTGTGATAGATTATACAGGTAGGGCAGCCTAGAGAGGTTAAGTCACATTATCCAGTCTGCCAGAATCAGAATTAAAGCATTATGTGGATAATGCAGAAAATAAGGCAATAAAATTTGATTGTTTGCCAGCCCTGGTTCTAACCAGAGAGTATATCTGCTCTATCTCTCCAGGTGCCTGGTGAGAAAAGGAACATTAAACATTGTTTGCACACATCATTAAAATATTTATATTTAGCTATTCAAAATGCTTTCAAGCATCATGTTCCCTTTCAGTTGTTGGATATCCAACACTTTGCTTACAGAAATGTGTCATCCATAAGAGTTATTTAGCAAAGTTGTCATTAGCAATAGTATTGTGCATGGATTCAATTCAGTCTTTATCAACCATGTTTGGAAAAATGTGCTTCTTAATAATATTCGGTGCTTATTCTGCAATTTTTGCAATCCTTATCTGCTTTAGTCCTCCTAAGCCTCCTATTGTCAAAGGCCCTGGTTAATTTATGGTTCTGATTTCTTTCCAGTGACTTTTATAATGCATATGAAACCTATCATAATCACTATTATAGAAATTCCAAGTACTGATCATTCCAGGCAAGGAAGGGTTTTTAAATTTTATTTATTTTAGTTAGTTTTTAAATGTATATGCCATCCATCTCACTGTCCAACATCATTCTCGGTGGCTTACAATGCCATCATTTCAACAGTAGTTGTTTTCATCCAAGATTGCACTGAGTGGCGGATAGTTTTTTTGCAGCCAAATTGCAATCATGCTGATCCTCTGTGGTTCTTCTCCACTCTATTAATGTTATTGCTGAGATGCTCATATACAAGCATTCTTATATGGGAAGAGAAAGGGCAGCAGCCTCATGTAGCTTAAGAACCGGTATCGGGCCAAAACTCCTTAAGATTCTGAAATGTTGGCTTCAAAACAGCATTGTGTGAATTGGCCTATGGGAGACAACACTTGCTGAATCCCTCATTAGTGTGGTTGCCATCCCAACGTCCCCTTCAGTTGAAATGTGCATGACCGATGAATGAAACTGCATCTAAACTAGTGCCTGTTGCTTGCCTCCGACTCTCTTTTGTTGTATTCCTACACTAACCTCTGTTGTACCGTGCTTCTTGGAATCCTTTATAATGGTCATAGCTGATATAGCCGAAGATTGTTTAGTTTCCTGTTTGCAAACTGCAAAACATATATCCTTCCCAACTGTACTTTGACTCTTTTCTCTGTTTTTGTTTTGTGGTTGTTCTTTTTTTTTTTTTTTTTTTGCTGTGTCCACTGAACTGCACACTTTTTTCCTGCCTATCCCCATGCTTCTGCTCTGGCTATAGGACTTCTTTGTGAACAATAACTCCAGACAGGTAAGTTTGCTTCTGCCCAAATCTTCAGCTGGATGAGCAAGTGGTTTGTGCTGATATGATCAACTGAATAATTAAATGTGTTTTTGTTGTTTTTAAAAAGCTTAAGAGGTCTGAGTTTAGTAGGATTTATTTTACTGTTCAGAATTATTTCACAAATCATTTCGTGGTTTACACTTAGGGACAGTGCTAATGTAGCCTTATGTATATGGAAAGAATAAAATCATTTATAGCAGAGATATAAAAGTACTGAAGTTTTATGTCTCTTACAATACTGTGACAGTTTAGAATCAGTCTAATGTTTTTGGGTGGCTTTGACATATTCTTTACTTACTCTCGTCCTTTTTTTGCAAACTGTTTATTTGCTTTTCCGATTGACCAGTGCTTTATTAGATAGTTCATTCAGGAAGGGTTGGTCAGTGGGAAATGGGATTAATTTCTTTAATTTTGAAAGACCTGGTGAATATTAAGGTATATAGCCAATGGATATAAGGTAACTATCATAAAGTACCTGGCTCTATCAAAGAGTGCTTTATGCATAAATATTTCTCTCTGTGTGCATATGTGTGTTTATGTATGGGTACGTGTGTGTGTGTGTGTGTTTCTCAGCAGAGGGCAGCAGGGGTCTGACCCTTTCAAACTAAGCAGGGTCTACAATGGCTAGTTCATGGAGAGACATCTTTAGGAAATTCTAGAGCTATACAAGTAGGTTCTTTCAAATTTTGCAACTTTAAGTTGTGTGAACTTCAACTCCCACAGTTCCGATTGGGGAATTCTGGGAATTGAAGCCCATACATCTTAAAGTTGCTAGGTTTGAAAAACACTGGGCTAGACTGTAGAAGAAAAATCCTGGAAGACAAACAACTTCTGTATTGCTACAAAGAAACTATAAACATATATATGATATGTGTATGTACTGCATATACAGTATGTGAACTGAATCAACATGAAATTTGGGCTGTGTTATCTCAGATTTTCAAAAAGATTTGGATGAATATCCCAAATTGCTTCTGTGGTTGCAATCAAACAATTGTTTAGTTACGTTGAACCAGCTTTTCTCCAGAATCCTCAGATACGTTTGATTTCATCTGTTATCAACCTTGAATGACAGTCTGGATAGGTTTGACAGGGCATGAGATTGGAAACGACTGCTGTCCCAATGAATCCATTTATGCTTGTCCATTCTTGGATTTGTACTTACCCATGTTACCCTCCATGTAACTGAATCATGGTCCTTCCACCTTTTCTTAAGTTACAATTGTTGAAGAGCAGATCCATAGATCATCTGCTTTGCACCCAGAGGGTTTCAGGCTCAAGATCTTTGATATCAAAATTGGAAAAATTCTAGTTGAAAATTTTGGAGAGTTTCTGCCAGTCAGAAAGGATGATACAGACTGGATGGATGAAAAATCTGATTTGGCAGATAACTTTCCACCTCTTTGTTCAATGTTGAAGGTGAAAAAACTATCTGGAATTGGAATAACTTTTTGTCCCAGTAATATCTGCTTTGACAAGCTAAAGTCTGTCACACCCAGGCTATTACACATCTCAGACTGTTACCCATATCAAATGGAAATATTAGAGACTAAACTTGGGATCTTTTGCATATGAGAAGGTATTATGCCCTTGAACAAGGGCTCTTCCATTTAAACTGTCATGAAAAGTTTGCTTTGCAATATCCCAGCTGATAGCAACCAAATAAATCTAAATAAAATGTCACAACATATCCAACAAAAGACTATCTGTGCTCCTCACTGTCTTTTGTTTGTGTATTCTTAAATCTTTGTAGCTGGATAAATTTTATCCATTTGTAACCAATAGCCTATTTTATTTTTTTTCTCCTGGATAACCTTCCAATTTATGAAACAAATCATTGTGTTTTAGTTACAGTTTAATCGGTGGCCTTAGTAGAGCTTCTTGACTGATGTTTCAGATATTGGCATGTGCCAGAACTTCTAAAATATCAGTGCATATCTACTTATTAATGGATTCTTTCCATGCCTTTTGTAGAAAGAAGACTCCATTGATGACACACTGAGTTCCAGGCATAAAGTCAAGGAGCTTTCAGTAATAGATGGTCGGAGGGCTCAGAACTGCAATATTCTGCTCTCAAGGTATCACTAAATGCATTACCCTTCTTTTGTAAGAACAAGTTCTCCTGAGTCTTTCTACGGAAGACATCCTCTGAAAGATTGAAAGTCTCTTTGATGACCATGCCTCTTTTGGGTTCATTTTCTTTTACAGAGCCAGAAAGCGTTCTATATGTTATACATTTGCCTCAGTAGTGGGTTCCACTTACCTTCGCTACCTGTTCTCAACAAGAGCACACGTGCGCACTTCTGCGCATGTGCAGAGCATCCGTGATGACATCCGGGCAGGAGGGCAGAACCTCCTGCTGCCACTACTACCGGTTTGCAAGATCCGGAGCGAACTGGTAGGAACCCACCACTGATTTGCCTGTAACAAGATTAGATAGCTTCATGGAGATTGCAACTCCCAGTGGCCACAAATAGGAAATTTGGGCTGCTGCACAGATCTTTAGGCTTCAATTGTAATTCTCTATATCAAGGGTGTCAAACTGGATTTCTTCGACGGCCAGATCAGCATTGTAATTCTCCATGGGCCAGTGGAGGGGGGTGACTGGGAGAGGGAGAGAGATGGGACGGACACCTCCTGCAGCACCCTGCTGGCCAAAACGGGGCATGGGGGGCTGCACAGGCCTCTTTGCGACTTGGTTTTAGCTGGCAAAGTGCTGCAGGAGGCCATGGTGGGCGAAAATGGGCCGCAGGGGGCTGCACACAGTCCATTTTAGCTGGCAGAGGCACCGTGGCCGGTCCTTTGATATTCCCAGGACGGGCCCATGGGCTGGATCCACCTCATGGGCCTTGAGTGTCAAACTGGATTTCTTGCTCTATATGGTACCACCCAATTCAAAAAACCATGCTTCTGAATTGCAGAAAGGAACAACGTATGTATGTTTGAATGATCACTATGTAAATGTTTTGTCTTCCACCTTCCCCAGTAATCCTCCAGCTGTTCACAAGCGAAGGTGCCTAATTGTATTCTCAGTATCATATATGTTTAAACGTTTTAATTATTTGAAGTGGTGATTGCCATCCTTGCACCCAGAATTGATTTATTGCACAATCCAGAACAGTGCAGCAACCAGAATTGAGGACAGCCTGATAAGCGTTTAATGGGAATCCACTATTCCAGCCCTCATCACTGTGCCTAAATTTTCTCCCTCTCTGCCTCTTAAAAATGTGCTGACTTGCATACACTATACTGCTTTCAAAGGTGGCAAAGGAGATCAGGAATTATTTGCAGTGGTACGGAGAGGGCAAAAGACACTAATGCCATTGTGTTTCTTCCAGGCTAGCCTACCTGGCAGGCTGTGAGGATAAATTTGAGTTTGAAATTCATATATTGTAAATAAGCCAATTCTACATATTTTCATCCGGGAGGACCAGGTCAAATATCTAGAGAATTACAGTTGAACTACACTGTAACTGTTTTTCTTCTTGCACTGTTGAATTAAGAAAAGATTTCTATACATGATCATCAGGCCAGCTCTTTATTTATCCTATACATTTATAAAGCAAACCAGATATTGTTGGCATGCATCTCTGAAAAGTTCAGCCTTGCTAAATATTTTATCTCTTTCTGCCTTGATCTCTAGCTCTGGGAAAAAATGGTTGGACAGTGAAGTCATATTAGATTTGCTCTCAAGCTAGGAAATATTTTTGGTTTTCCATCCCCCCATCTCTTTCCTATGAATGTAATATGACTATATATGGTTTTGCATTTGGGGGTTGATTCTTTAACTGTATCGAACAAACCTAGACATTGTTCTTTGTACCTGAGTTAGCTGTGCTCTTGTTAGCTCTCATCCTTCGCTATTGTGGATCATTGGCAGCATCCTCTGAATACCAGCTGTGAGTGCTGTCACTCTGATTTGTAAATTTCCCCAAAGGTTCTCTTTGGCCACTGAGAGAAACAGGATGCTGGATTAGATAAAGCTAGTTTGATCCAGCACTAAGCTTCTAATGGAAAGGGTGGTGGTCAGGCTTAGCAATGCTCTTTAATTAATTGCATCTTCCTTAATTTCCAGATCCAGTTTTCAAGCCTTCATTTGTTTCATGTGCTTCCACTATTTCAGAAGATAAAATAACATCCCTGAACCTGGGCAAGCTTAGATTCCAGGCCTTGCATTTCAGATGAATCCATTTCACAGTGGCAATATTGATTGTTTCACTGATGCTTTCTCAGAGGAAGCTTCATTTCATTCAGTTTTCAAGCCATCTCCCACCCAACTGTCTGATTAGAAATTCTCTCCAAGCCATTTTACCATTCCCGTTTCCTCATGGTAAAGAAGCATCTTATTACTTTCACATTCTTCACACACACATGAAACTTCCTGAATTCACTTTCCCTCCCTCTCTCTCTTCTGTCAGGTGATGAGAGTATTGCTTTCCATACAGATAAATACAACAGTGTGGCCACTGAAAAGGCAGAGTTGGCAAGGGAGGACTTAGATTTGCCATGCCCATATTGGATGTACTGGAGTCAACTCATGAGAGCTGATTGTTAAATATTCTGGAATTCTCAGCTGAGACTCGGTGCCTAGCCCTCCCCCCTCAGCTGTTTGGCAGCTATCCATGCAATGCAGCAGTGGCAGTAGAGACAGCAGAACCAGTTGTTATGCCTTTATCAGCACACCACTGGCTACACCTAAGCCTTTTTCCTGGCACAGGCATGTGCTTTTCATATGGAAGCATAACTAGTCAGCACCTGGTGCATTCCCAGATATAATTCCTTCCAGACCCTAAATAGCTGATCAGTGTTTTAAAGTTGCTCTGCAACACTTTGTTGTTAGTTGGGAAGTCGTGCCCAATCCATCGCGACCCCATGGACAAAGTTCCTCCATGCCTTCCTGTCCTCTACCATCCTTTGGAGTCCATTCAAGCTCTCACCTACTGCTTCAGTGACTCCATCCAGCCACCTAATTCTCTGTCGTCCCCTTTTTCTTTCGTCCTCAATCTTTCCCAGCATTAGGCTCTTCTCCAGTGAGTCTGCAACACTGATTTATCCAATTTCCTAATAAGTTACTACACTAAGAAAATATTACTTTTCTTTTATATATCGGTCAAAAGTCTTTCTTCGCTGGCTTGTCTCTGGGTTGCAAAAGGTTCCCCATCCCCAAAGTGTATTCTGAGCCTGTTAAAGTTATACACGCTCCCTTCTGTTTTAACCCTCCTCATGAGGCTAGCTGTTTGTCTCGTCAAAGCTAAACACACCCATTCAATATCTCTTGCAAGCGATCACACCCTGTCAACAAGTTTCATCATTTAAATCCTTGTGGCAGCCAATGCTGTAACTACCTTCCATCTCAGGTAGTCTGTGCCAACAAAGATAATTATTGTGGTTTTCTGGACAGGCTTACTGCTTTTGCTGGCCTCCTTCCCCCCCCTGCATTGTCAGAGAAGAGTTTTTCCTATCTTCCTCCCCATCCCCTCCTATAAATATTCTCTAGGGGCATCTTCATGCAGGGTTTGTGTGTATTTGTTTTTCCAGGCCTAGAGTGTGAGGACCAAACACCCTCCCATACATAAAAGCCCCCAAGACAGTTCTGCTGATACAGCAAAGATTCTTTGCGAGTCCATAGAGCAGGCAGGCTCCAGAGTCCATTCCTTGGAGAGAAATACAGAACCTCTTGCAAAATATTCATTTCCCTAATTCATTATTCATTTCACTGCCAAGGGCAGGCTCTAAATTTCCCCCTCTCCTCTCTTGTCACACATACATACGCTTAGATCATTATAAGTTTGTTAATGCCTATTTATTAACTAACCCAAAAATGAAAATCAATCCAATTAAAAGCAGCATAAAGGTAACAGTTAGAAATTTAGCAAATTTTACAGTAATGAGATAGACAGACACGCGGGCAGACTTCCATGCTTACATAACAATGTTCTGTTGTCTTGCTTTTCCAGGCTTAAACTATCAAATGATGAAATTAAACGTGCAATTTTAACAATGGATGAACAGGAGGACCTGCCGAAGGATATGCTTGAACAAGTGAGTATAGAAGGTGTTCAGTTCTTGACAGAAATGTTAAAAATGTAAGTTCAAAATTTGCCATCTAGGTAGGATCTCTGCTCCCACCGTTCCAGGACTGTTGTGTGTGTTTTTGTTTTTTTCCTCCTGATCTATGCAAGTAGAAGATTTTGGCTCTGAGCTAAAGAAGGAACTAGGAGATGTGAAATGGTTGCCTTACGAAAGTAGAAAATGTGAGAAAGAGACTCAGAACAGCTCCCACCTTAACTAGTTGTGTTATTTGGCAGCTTTCAAGAAGCATGTCTTTTGAAGAAAAATTAGAACGTGTAGGAAAGAAGTCTCTTTTGATGCTGTCTGTGAATGATCCTCCATGACACACACACACACACACACACACACATACACACACTTCATAGGCTGCTATAGGCAGAGTTGCAGCCGATACGTTCTATCCCAGCTGAGGAGTCAAATTGGGTGAAGAACGATCACCACACCTTAGCAGGTGACTAATCTGATCCGCCTGGAATGAAATCAGTTCGTTCTGTATAGAGGTTTCACTGGCTTTCTTTACAAGAAGAAAAATATTTTAGGGAAACAATTATTTCTTTTTAATTTAAAAAAGGAGATGGGAACTTGATCTGCCTTAACATACTCTTTAAAACATCCTTTCAGTTTTGTTATATGCTGCCCAGAATCAGTTGCTTTGTGAGATGGGTGGCTATATAAATTAGATAGATGAATAAATAAATAGTTCAAGGCCAAGGGTAACTCTCATCCTTTGACTGGGAGTTACTTCTTGACTCCTGCAGTTCTCAGCCTACTCAGCCTTTCTGTGTATCTTATGGTGCTCAAGTGAACCCTAATCATTGAATCCGACTGCCTGCCTGATTAGCCACTAGCTGGCTGGTAGGGAGGCAGGCAGGCATGTAAGAACATTACTTGTATCAGGGAAACAGCTATGGGACCCTACTCCATCTTTCCCACACAATAGCAATAGCACTTAGACTTATATACCGCTTTATAGCCCTCTCTAAGTGGTAAGTCAGTATATTGCCCGCAACAAGATGGGTCCTCATTTTACCAACCTCAGAAGGATGGAAGGCTGAGTCAACCTTGAGCAGTGAGATTCAAACTGCAATACTGCATTCTAACCACTACGCCACTAGGGCTCCTCAAAATACTGGTAATCCTCACTTGATCACATTTGGGTGATTGCTACTGGCTCACATTTACGACTGGTTGCAGCATACCATGATGATTGCAGCATCAGAAAATGGCAAAGTATGCCCTTTGGATATGCCAGATTTGCTTAATGACTATCTGATTCACTTAACAACCTGTGCGCATGTGCGAGTATGGAGGCAGCAGCGGGGAACGTCCTCTCCCTGAACCGAGGGGTTTTTCCCCTCGTTAAGGGGAGATAGAGACCTCCCCCCGATCGGTCTGATGATGGGGAGCATTCTCGGGGTGTTAAAGATCGGCAGGGGGTGAGTTGGGGAGCTAGGGGCGGAGGACAAAGATCTATGACCGCCCCAACTCCCGAAGCCGGACGCCGCGAGCTAGGGCCGCCAGGAGCCGCGAGGAAACGGGGAAGTTGCGCGGCCTAAATTTACGAGCCGGGCCGTCGCAACTACCGAGGCCGGACGCCGCGAGCTAGGGCCGCCGCCAGGAGCCGCCAGGAGCCGCGAGGAAGCGGCGGAATCGCGCGGCCTAAACTCGACAGCTGGGCCGCTGCAGGGAGCCGTCAGGAGCCGCGGGGAGGCGGCGGAATCGCGCGGCCTGGTTTTAGGAGCTGGGCCGCTGCAGGGAGCCGCCAGGAGCCGCGAGGAAGCGGCGGAATCGCGCGGCCTAAATTTATGAGCTGGGCCGCTGCAGGGAGCCGCCAGGAGCCGCGAGGAAGCGGCGGAATCGCGCGGCCTAAATTTGAGTGCTGGGCCGCTGCGGGGAGTCGGGCGGCCACCGCAGATGCCGGACGCCGCGGGTGCGGGTGCGGCCCCGAACTTGCAAGCTGGGGCCACCGCAGGGAGTCAGACGGCCACCGTGGATACCGGACGCCGTGGGCGCGGATACGGCCCGAAATTTGTGAGCTGGGGCCGCCGCGGGAAACGGCGGAGCCGGGCGAGGTCGGGTGGCCACCGCGAGCGAGGACGGCGGAGGCGGCGGCCGTGGACGATGGGGGGAGCCCAAAACATCGGGTCCCCCCCCCTTCCGGATGCCATGCCTGCGGCTGACCCAGAAACAGCAAGAAGCCGATGGGAAGGAGCCCAAAACATCGGGTCCCCCCCCCTCCGGATGCCATGCCTGCGGCTGACCCAGAAACAACAAGAAGCCGCTGCAAGCTAAGGCAGCGGCTGGAAGGACGATTAGAGCAGCGGAAGGCACCCAGAACAACTGGAGCTACGGTGCCGGCTGGAGGAGCCTGGATAAACATGGCGGCGAGCGAGGA
>JANHFK010005743.1:54844-73019 GCA_036250565.1 Sibynophis collaris
GGGGGCGGTGTTGGAAGACTATCTTCCTTTTGAACGCTGTCTTTCTAGAAGAATTCTGGATTCTTCTTCTAGAGCAGTCTGCAGTTATCAAGAACTTTATGAGAAGACTGGAGAGAAGATGATTATCTAATAAAGCTGGAGGGGGAGCACAGGGGCTCCTTTAAAGCAGCCAGAATAATCCCCCCTCCAAAGAAGTACTAACAACCTCTTCATTCTGGCACACACACTCCGCCACATAGAGCAGGGCTGTCAAACTTGTGTCATCACAGGGGCCTCACATGATGTATCGTGACTTTTTTCCCATTTGCTTAACTAGCTGTGGGCGTAGCCAACGCATGACCCATCCGGCCCGCAGCCCACAAGTTTGACAGCCCTGACATAGAGGATCCAGGATGGACAATTTTAGGCTGGATAATATTGTCTTAACTTGTCCACAAAACAGAATGAACCTCAGATAACAATAAAATTTCCCGCTTCACCACAACATAAAAAATCAAGTTATCCAGATATTATAAGGACCATGCAGTAGAACTTCCTGTTCCTCCTTCCCCAGTAGGGGCTGAAGAAGCTTAACAAGGACAGTTAGATGATATCCCTAATACTATATGGATGGAGACATTGTTAGCATTAATGAAAGGCAAAGAATTGTGTGAGAAAGACAGCTTTTTGCTTAGAAAGAACTAGAAAGAGCTGAAGCATAAATGGTTCTGTGCCCTGTGATGTTTAAACCCATGTTTTGAATGTCTGTAGAAATTGATGTAGTCAAATTCTCTTGCCACTGAATGTAGCACCAGCCACAGTCTTGTTAGTTTTAAAAGAGAATTAGAAAAATTCATGGAGGATAGAGCTATCAGTAGTTACTATTCTTAACAATTGTGTACTGCCCTCTGAATCACAGATAGCATATCTCAGAAGTATTGAGAAGCAAGTATTTTGTAGTCCAAATTGGACCTGTTTGATCATTTTGTGTCATCACAGTATTGAAAACTCTTCACCTGTATTCTGGAAAGGTATAGCTATTTTCCTTGAGATGAATTAAATGTCACTTACTTTCTCTTTGTTGAAAAGTAATGTTTCGTGTTATGGTTCATGTTATTAACCATTGCCTGTCTTTATCCCAGGAACATTACCTTGTTGCACTATCTCATCACAATCATAGAAAAAAAATATCCCAAAGTATTCAGCTTACATGAAGAATTAAAACACGTCCCTGGAGCCGCCAAAGTAAAGTAAGTATGTATTTATGAAACTGTTATTATTACTAATTTCTTTGTATGAACTTATGTATAGCAAAAAATGTTCTCAGGTTCCAAAGGAGTAAGTAGCAAAAAAAAAGTTGTTCTTCAGATTGGGTCAATTCACAGAAAGGCTGCTTGGGACTGGTTTTAAAATACATTAAAAAAAATGCAGAGTAGGAATTGTCCCAACCTTTCCAAGTACTTTACTTTCAGAAAGAGAGTTTGTATTTTACTTTGGTAAATGAATCGTGCCAGTTTTAACCCCAAGGCTGTCTTCATTAACATGTGCCAGGGTTAACTAAATTGCTACAGATAAGATGCTAATCTAAAAATAAGAGTCTTTTTCCCCCCCCTCCAGTCAGAGAAATACGGAGAGTGTCAGAGCTTACATATTTTGCTAGGAGTAGCTTGAAAATTCCATGTCTTTCCTTTATTTCTGGCAGTATGACTGAACTGGAGAAGGACATTGGCAACTTGAGGAGTGGGCTCAGGGCTGTGGAGACAGTAAGTGTTGCTTATCCAATTAATGGTTCCCTACTTTCATTTCAAGAGAGGCCATGTGAGAGGGCATCTGAGCATGTGTTAGCATTCATTCTTGGAGGGAGGGGAGGAAAAACAGGTGAAGCCGTTTTTATCTCTTGTCTAAGAAAATGATTCCTCTTTCCTGTCCTGCATCTTGTTACTTATTATTACAGCTTTATAGCTCTGTTAATGACCTCAGTAGCCTTTTTGCTTACTTGCTTTCATAATGAGTGATTAAAAAAAAAACCAACCAGTTTGGCCTTCATGGTCCTAACAGCACAGAGATAGTTTCGAAATGTTTGGAAGCCCATGTGGGTCTACATGTCAGGTCTACAGCTGCTTTCAATCAACTTTAATCTGCAAAAACCAACTACAAACCTTTGTTCCAGTATGTCCTTCACACATATATGCCTCCCCCATCTCAGAAATGTTTGGACATTTTGAAAAGGGGTAGTGTGTATATGGCAGATTAGGCGAATTGCCTCCAGAAATTGGGCTGAAGATAATTGAATTGAGATCAGTAGGCCAAGGTTCCTCTTAAAGGATATCAGTTTTATGTTATCATAAATGTCTAACCCTGCGCTAGTATTGTTGAGCAAATGATCCTTATCAATAATAAAGAAAATAAAAACTATGTTGCAAGGAACTAAATTCCTCTGTTAGATTGAGGAAGAAAACTGAGGAGATGGCAAGGGTTATTTGAAGGTCTAACTGCATCAGGACACAACAACTTTCAATAGCATGGAATGGGTCATGTATAAGGTATGCATGAAGGTGTAGACAGAGATAGGCAATCCTTTGATAGACACAGAGAGTGCCTGAAATATTTGGATGGCTGCCGTAGAAGGAGAAAATTGCATGGCATAGAGTACATGGCTAGAAGCAGAATCTGTCTTCTAGGATTGAATCATAAGAGCTTTTAAAGGGATGGTCTATCTTAAAAAAATAGTTGAATGGTTTTGTTTGAAAAACTCACAGAAGACTGGCTTTAGAATGATGGACAGGTGTCCTGGAGGCTGATCATACCAGCAAATTTAACCAATTGTTAAATTTTTAAGAATGTTATGAGCTCCAGTTGAGAGCAGAGCTGAGCTGCAACACCTAGCATACCAGCCAACGGTTTGGCAGCTAGCAACACAGTGCAATGGACCTGGCAGATCTGGCTGATATTATACGTTTATTAGCAGACCACTGAATAAAGGACTGATGGATGAAACAGAAAAGCCAAAAGTTCATACAGAAAAACAGACGTTCACAGAATAATGATGATTATTAACATACCATAAAGAACATCTTAAATTGACCTTTGACCCTCTGATTGGTTCAACTGATGGACAGTTTAGGCTTTGACTTTATTTCCTGATAAGAGTTTAGATTGGCCCCCACTTGCAATGAGCCTGATTGTGGGACAATGAATTTTGAAGCAGGTTGTGTATATATGGTTGTGTTTATGACAGAATGAATATTCAGTTGCACAAAGTCCCAAACATGTTGATAAATAAGAAGTTCCAAGCTAGAAGACGCTGCCATTCTTCTCAAAATAACATTGCCCTTCTTATATATGTCTTACCAATATAACTGCACAACCTCCAAGGCTTCTGTCAGTGCCCATCATCCACCAGGATCAGAGGCTTCTTCATAGTGGCATCAATTCTATAGAATATCCTCTTCTGAATGAGTCCCATCATTCCATGATTTGGGGATTTCTCAGAGGGCTTTTATTATCCAGGTTTATTTTTATAGAGTCAATCTGATAGTTGACCTTTGTGCTATAATTTAAACTGGCTGTAGAGGAAATGCTTGGCCAGCTTGGTCTAATGGTTAAGGCATCAGGCCAGAAAGCAGGAGTTCGAGTCTGCCTTAGCCATGAAAGCCCGTTGGGTGACTTTGGACCGCCAAAATCACTCTCAGCCCAACATATCTCACAGGGTTGCTGTTGTGGGGGGGAAAGGAGAGAAGAAGGTGTGTTGGATATGTTGTATGCTTTGTTGCTTTTTATTTAACAGGAATATGAAATGTGCTTAATAAAAATGAAGGGCTGAAACAGAACTGGAGAGTTGTCCCTCCATAGTTCCTTGCATTCAGTTCCTTAACACTTATTCAGTGCCAGGATATTCGGCCAATCTTATCCATAGTTCATGTCAGCCGGGATTTGTTCAACTAAAAGCTACTGGGAAGACATAATTTATTTGGCTGGCTAACCCAACTGAACAGCCTGTTTCCCACATGAGTGCAGTATTTATGCATTTTTCATATTACATCATCAGAAATAGTTCTCTTGGAGTGTACCTTGGGGGGTCTTGGACATGAGCTGTTTGGGGATTTCTAAATTTCAATCATTATCTGGGATTATGACTACCTCTGTCCGGAGTAACATGAATTGTTTTTCTAAAGGAACTGGAATACCAAAAATCCCAGCCTTCCAATCCAGAGGATAAGTTTGTTTCTGTCGTTAGCCAATTCATCACTTTGGCCAGCTTCAGCTTCTCAGACGTAGAAGATCTTCTAGCAGAATCCAAAGAACTGGTAAGAAATAATTATTACAGGTTAGAGGTATGCAGCATCTGATCTGACACAGACTGCAGCTGACAGATACAGCAATGATACTCACACTGGATCCAAAGCACTCTCTCATCTCCTTCAGATCCAAATATTGCACATACTTATTATAGATCTCTGCTAATCCAGAACTTTATGGGATTTTTGACACTAGGGCTTGAATTTTGACCATGGTTCAATATATTTCTTTTTTATATAATCAGTTTAACTGAAGTTGAGAAGGTATGAATGGTCTGAAGCCACACCTTGGGTCTAGGGTTATATAACACCTTGAACTAAAACTTTTCTCTCCCAAAGCTCCTCTTGATATAGACCAGGCTTTACAAATTCTTTCAAATGAAGGAACATTTTGGACCTTAGGGTGGCAAAGATGGGCAAACCCAACCCAGAAACTGCAGTTAGATTACCTACTTTTCATGGGTTTAATCGTTTTCTGTCATATTAAACTGTGAAATTAAATTACAGACAATTTTTAGAGGGGGTCATAACTGTGCCCATGGGGATTTATGCTTTGCCTATCCTCTGAGTCTGTTTATTAGGGTTTTCTGTCTGGTTTGTCTCTGTGGCTCAGTAGTTGCTAATACACATAGATGCATTCTAATTAAGGAACTCTGCATTGAGTCCCTCTATGATTTGTCCATCAGAATCAAATTCTAATTGCAGACGAGTCAATTAAAGAATATGGTTGGTAAGAGAGAGAAAGAGAAGAAGCTATCAATCAATCAATTGTAAAATCAACTTATCTCCAGAAGCTGTGAGTGCTCCAACACTGGAAGTTTTTAAGAAGAGATTGGACACTATTTGTCTGAAATGTTAAAGGGTTTGCTGCTTGTTGTTAGATTGCAGTATTACAGGCTAATTCGCTACTCACTCCAGGAGTTCAATTCTGAATGGCTCCAGGTTCACTCAGCCTTCCATCCTTCCAAGTTCAGTAAAATGAGGACCCAGATTGTTGGGTGGAATATGCTGACTTTATAAAATACTTAGAGAGTGCTGTATAAGTACTATGAAGCAGTATAGAAGTCTAAGTGCTATTGCTATTTCTTTATTACTGATTTTGTAGCATTATCAAATCAAATAACCCCCTTCCAAGCAACAACACTCCCCTCCAAACAAAATAGAGCAACTACAACACTCTTCAATAATCAAAAGCTCTGTGGAAGACTTCCATCTTGATTCTCCTTCAGAAAACTATAAAGAAGGGTGCAACTTGGATGGAGTAGGATCATGGCATGATGATCTTGTTACTACACTGGGCTCCCTGTTCTCTTCATGTGGGCCAATGTACCAGATGGATATGGTCTACTTGGCATATATTATCTATATATACCTAGTTGCCAAACCCCAAAGATTTCATAGATTACAATCTGCATTTCAAATTGTATTCACAAGCCTATTGGTAAACAATGCAGTACTCACCATTTTTAGGTAAACCCTTGGATGTGGGTGTTCATTGCTGAAAAGTTTCTGGTTAAGCAAATTCAGTTTACTTCCAAAAGAAGACAGATGGGGGAGGGCAAATATCTTTTCCAAAACCTTCCTAGCACATTTGGTTCCAATACTGAAACATGTGACAATAATAAATAGCATATAGGAATGAATTTTCAAAGCAAAGTTGGAAGTCCCAAGTTTTCACTTTCCCTGTCCATGTGTTTGAGGTTTGTAACTTTGATATCAAATTCTGGTTTTATTGCCCCTGAGTTAATAAAAGAGGGAGTGAAGGAAACTTGATAATAAAGGACATGAAACAAAAACAGGTGCAACTTCTTAGCAATTCCAATATGGTATGAGTAATTCATTAGAGAAGAGATATATAACCAGACTTTGACCTGGTGAGAACATGGTGGGTTCAAATACATGAAGATACCAGAGTGAAAGGAGGGGAGGAGATGGTCACTGGTACCATAATGCAAACCTTGTCCTATTTTGAATGTGTGATTTTAGAGAGTAGTTTTTCTGAGTTTGTCAAAAACTTGCTTAAGGGCAGGATTCTCTCCTAGATTGTACTAGTAGCACCTCTGCAAATAGGGTTTAATAGAAAGATAGGAAGCTGCAGACCACTGAAGCTTTTACAGATTGTACAGTGAAAGATGTAACGTTCAGATGCAGCCCTTGGCCCCTTCCGATCTAAATATGTGCAAGAACACTATACTCAAATCATGGGAATTTTATTTACATTATTTTTTCTTCCAAAATAATTAGATCCGGGATCATCTTTATTTCCAGAAGGATCTTAAATTCTGCCTAAGGCCAATAGATACCCTTACAAAATAAAAATGAGAAGGAGGCAAATCAGTGTTTGTTTATATGTATCCCCTCCCAATCTCCAAAATGTTAAAAGTAAGATCGGAGTTGTTTTGGTAGGACAGAGACTAGACAGAGTAGCAATTTGCTTCTGCTAAACTGGTGTTTCATTATTATCTATACTTAGGACAACCCCAGTTCACAACCTGATAACAAAATGCCACACATATTCATTGACTTTCAAAAGACTTCCCAGACTTGCCATAATGGATAAGTTTCTCACAGTTCCTATTATGCATGGCCTTGTCTGAAGGAAGATGTGAAAGAGAATTAAGCTTGGAACTATGATCCTGTTCTTAAACTGATGTTTTCTTAGACTGAAAAAGGATAAATCTGGAAGAATTTTCAAAAAGCTTACTAGTTTCTTCCTTTAGTTTATCAAGGCAGTGAAGCATTTTGGAGAAGATTCTGGCAAAACACAACCCGATGAGTTCTTTGGAATCTTTGACCAGTTCCTTCAAGCTGTAAACGAGGCTAAACAAGAGAATGAAAACATGAGGAAGAGGAAGGAAGAAGAAGAGCGACGGGCACGCATGGAAGCTCAGGTACTACAAAATCCAATTACATAATTTTCCTCCGTTGGTATCTTCGAAAAGTGTTGAACTTCAATTCTCATTGCCAGCAGAAGATGCATTGCGTGGCATCCAGACAGCATCAGATTACAGAAAACATCTCTATATAACCCAGCAAGAGTAGCAAGGATAGTCGATCTGTTGTTCTCAAGGTCTCCAACCTTGGCAACTTTAAGACTTGTGGACTTCAACTCCCAGAATTAATTTGTCTTAAAGTTGCCAAGGTTGGAGACCCCCTGCTCTCTAGTGCATATTTTAGTTTACTTCCTATTTGAACTTCAGAACCTGCCTCCTGTAGAGTCTGAGCATTATAGACATCAGCCTGTTCTGACTAGCAGGAGTTCACAAAGCTTTCACTTTTTATTGGGAGCCATGAGGCCCTCACTTAGGTCCTTCTGCATGCAATGTATGTGAGATCTTCCAATGAGTTTAGCTTCTGCTAGTGTGGGCTCCTGGTCTGTAAATCTGTAACCAAGTGCCTTCCCTCCAACATCCCCATTCTGCCCCAACACTGATTTTCAGTCACAATTCAACATGTGAAGTTGAACTGTGTGGGTTTTTTTCTCTGTAGACCCAGAGAATGACCACTCATTCTAGATTTCCAAGAATGCATTTACCATATTTTTCAGAGTATAAGACGCTCCGAACTATAAGAAGCACCTACCTTTTTTGGTGAGGAAAACAAGAAAAAGAAATGTGCCTCTGCCTCCCAGCAATTTTGCCTCGTTGCAGCTAACAGCTTGCTTTACTTTCATTTTCGTTTTCAGCATAGCTTGATTAGCACAAGAAAAAAAAAATCTGCCTCCCAGCAATTTACCTCCTTGCAGTAAGCAGCGGAGGCCCGTGCAGCAACAGGCAATGGGAATCCCTGCAGCCTGAAACAGCTGAGGGTCGGGAGGCCGATCCAACCAACAATCAACTTGGGCTAATTAGGCTGTGCTGAAGCTGAAGCGGACTATTTCTTCTTGCTGCTTGCTGCAAGGAGGTAAATTGCTGGGAGGCAGAGGCCAAAGGGTGGGGACCAGTGGGTAGGCAGGGCTACATTCAGCTTATAAAACACACTCCCTTTTAGAGGGGGAAAAGTGCATCTTATACTCCGAATAATACGGCATATATAAGGCTGTAATTGTACATACCTTTATCTGAGAGTCAGCTACGTTTCACATAGAGGAGCTTGTGCTGAATGAAGATGCATCGGACATTGCTCACAAGAAATAACTTGAGGGTTATTCCTGGGAGTGTCCTCACAAGCGGAATGTGCAGAAATGAAATTGACATTTGAGATACGAGAAAAGGAAGATAGACAATATTATAAAATATGGGATTAATTTTATCAATGGTATAATACAGTACAATAGATAGTTAGAACTTTGTTTTCTTTGTTAGCTTTCTTGTGTGGTTTTTTCCCCCTTGCTTTCCTTTTCCTCTTTATTAAACTATAGAAAATATGAGAAATAGTGATGATTTGACAATTCAACTGGAATTAAATATTAGAAAAAATAGTGATAAGCGTTAACTAAATATATTAAGAAAGTAGAATTAAAGATAAGATAATGTTAAATGAATACACAAAAAATTGTAACCAACCACGACACAATGTTTTTGTATGATTTGGATGCCTTTACCTGTTCCCTCTTTTTATAAAACAATAAAAAAAAATTTCTAAAAAAAAAGAAAAGAAATAACTTGAGGGTTATTCCTGGGAGTGTCCTCACAAGCAGGTGTTTGTGTGCATCTGGAGCTTAGTTGAAAAAGAAAGTTAGTCAGAATAAGGTCATGCTTCCTTTAAGCTCTTCTAGACAAATGTTATGGGAAACAAACAACCTCGGGGTTACTTTGACACTCGGGAAGTCAGGACAGGCAAATGTTCTGAATCTCTTTTTTCCTGAGGAGTTGGCTGTAGAATAGTTTCAGAGCTCAATTAAATGTGGCACCATCCCTATGTCTCACGTGGGGTTCAATGAAATGTGATATAATGAAGAAAACGATACAGACTGTCACAGCTCGCTGCTGGTGGCTTGGTTTTGATATGGAAATCTCCAATTGGAGAACGATCTTAGGTGTCAGGTGGGGGACAAGGAAGGTTGAAACAGGAGCTCAAATTGTCTTCCTTCTGGTATACGATTCTGTTTGATGGGCTTTCCTCCACCCCCTCCTTCTATCTCCCCCACACCTCCAGTTTTCTGCTGGAGAATCAGCTAATTTCCCAAACATCAATTGATTTCCCTATCCCTCCCCATAATTTTTTTTTGCTGGAAGGAGAAGGAAAGCCAGGAGCTGTCTCAACTGTTCTAAATATGCAATCATAAAAATAAATGAAATCTGGATGAATGTGCGATTTTGAAGTCAAGCCTACTCGCTTAACAAAGAAGAGATAATGAGAAATAATCTCCAACTCCTTTGACTATTCCTTTCATCTCTCTTAGACAAAGGTTACTGATAATTATGAATGGACCACAAAGGGCTTTTCTTGTTTATTTTTATTGCACGGCAGCAAAATCTTGTGCTGGTCTTTGTGATTTCCTGAGATAGATTTGCTGTACCTTGTTAAACCAGATTGAAAATTGTTGCATGGACAAAACACAAATTCTTAGACACAGCTGCATAACTTTATAGAAGAGGCAAATTACACACTATTCTTCTTGTTTTGAGGAATTCTGCAGACACACACCCTATTTTACATTTGTTTTCTTATTTTTGCAGTCAGATAGTTGTAATGGTCGACCACTTTTGAAAAATGCATTGGAAAATACAAGTAGCTAAGATACATTTAAAATTTGGCTAGCAAAGTATCAACAGAATAGCATAGCATAGCATAGCTTAGCATAGCATAGCATAGCATAGCATAGCATAGCATAGCATAGCATAGAATGAGTTGGAAGGGACCTTGGAGGTCTTCTAGTCCAACCCCCTGCCTAGGCAGGAAACCCGACACCACTTCAGACCAATGGTTATCTAACATCTTCTTTAAAACTTCCAGTGTTGGAGCATTCACAACTTCTGGAGGCAAGTTGTTCCACTAGTTAATTGTTCTAACTGTCAGGAAATTTCTCCTTAGTTCTAAGCTGCTTCTCTCCTTGATTGCTTCTTGCTTCTTGTCCTACCCTCAGGTGCTTTGGAGCATAGCTTGACTCCCTCTTCCTTGTGGCAACCCGTGAGATATTGGAACACTGCTATCATGTCTCTCCTGGTCCTTCTCTTCACTAGACTAGCCATGCTCAGTTCCTGCAACTGTTCTTCATATGTTTTAGCCTCCAGTCCCCTAATCATCTTTGTTGCTATTCTCTGCACTTTTTCTAGAGACTCAACATCTTTTTTACATTGTGGCAACCAAAACTGGATGCAGTGTTCCAAGTGTTGCCTTACCAAGGCATTATAAAGTGGTATTAACACTTCACGTGATCTTGATTCTATCCCTCTGCTTATGCAGCCTAGGACTGTGTTGGCTTTTTTGGCAGCTGCTGAAAATGATGAAAATCTGAAAAAGTAAGTTTGTATTTTTTTTTTCTCACCAAAAGTATCATTTCAATCATGCAAGAGTGGAATGGGATAGGAAAAAAGATAAGTAGCAGCACCCTGACCTTGATGAATAAATGAGATATTATCTCTGCAAAGGCAAGGTTACCAATCTTATGTTCACAAGATAAAATGGGAATGTGGGGCAAAGTTAGAGGATACTTTACCGAAAGTGTTCATTCTTACTTATCTGCTTGTCTGGCTCTCGCTACTAGTTATGGAGGCCAGATCTTTTTAAAGTTCCAGAAGGGGATTATTTGCAAAGAAGAATCAGTAGCAGGGTTAAACATCACTATCCATTCTCTCCTACATGTGATCAGTAACTGTCTGCTTGCCAGCTGAATATACTTATATAAGTATTTCTTAACATGCATAATTGACTTTCCCTAAGATCCTCATCTTAGCAGCACATTTCCTAAACCTGGCACACTTTTCAAGTGAATTCTAGAAAAGGTTATGTTTTATTCATTGTTATTATTATTATTATGAACCGTATCCCAAATATTGAAAAATGTAGATGTCAGTATAAGTTCAGTTTCCATTAGAAGAGAATCTCTTCTCCCTTCCATCTCCTTTTTAAAAAAGTAGTTTCTGATTTTGCAAAGCACAAAATTTGTAATTGTTGTTTTTTGGGGGGTAGTCTGTTTGTTGCATTATTATACAAAGCAGGAGAAGTTTACAGTGCATGCCTTCTGGGTTATATTTAAGAACGGAGCAGTTCACAACATCCCAAGCCAATGGAATATGCTGAGAGATTTTTTTCCCCTGAATTTTTCCCCTATGCTCTAGCCAGATTTGGCCCACTTTTAAACTCAACTTGCTTTTGCTAGATCCTCTGACCACATTTGGTCCCATTCTATTTTCATTCTGAAGACTTATCTTCCTGATAGAAAAATGGACAGAATCCCAAACTACTTTATCTAATAGCTTTCCAACATTCCATTGTGTTTTATTGATTGTTTTTGTTTTGCTTTGTTATTTCGCTGATTTTAAATGGAGTTGCATAATTTAGGACTCAACCCAAAATATAATTATTAGGAAAAGAACAGTTTACGTAAATATACACAGGAAAGCTCTTTTTGTTGGCTTTTGTAAATCAAAGCTTTATGGTAAAAGGATGTCTAGCTCATTTTGGCTGGATTCACACGATATGCTTGCTAGTGGTATTGATATTATTAACTCTTAATCCCAAATTAATAATTTCCAATTGTGTTTTTAGCAAGACGTGCCTGAATAAATAATCTTCATTGTGTTTCCATGTTTTCTCAATGTGCTTTATTATGTTTTCATGTGGTGTGTCAGGCACAAGTAACCAGAGGTACTCTTGAATAGGCCTAAGTAGATATTTTACTGTTGATCACCTCTATTACAAGAATCTCACCAAAATGCCTGCCTTTCTTTGAGAAATGACAGATCTAGATCTAAGGGTTTCACTTCACGTTTCCACCAACCAAAGTGGGATGTCTCTTTATTTACTATAGAGAAGTTCCCTCTCATTCAGCTGGTGATTCCACATCAGAGTCATGCAAAAATGGTTCCCCAAAACATATTGAATCACTCAGTGCCCACCCTTACACTGTTGCATTGTATAAACACATCCTCTGTGCCAGACAGCCTAATCCAAAATATTTCCAATTTCCAAGGACCAGATGGACTGACGTAAGACTGATGGAATCCTTGTGAATCCAAGATTCTCACAGCATGGCGAGTAAGATGCAGGATTGCCTCCTGCCAACAAATCTCTCCCAGAGACCGGTACGCTCCCACAGAGAGGGACTCCTCAGGGTACCATCAGCCAGACAATGTCGGCTGGCAACCCCCAGGGGAAGAGCCTTCTCTGTGGCAGCTCCCACCCTCTGGAATGGCCTACCCCCCGAATTAAGAACTATTACAGACCTGCGCCTCTTCCGACGGGCTCTAAAAACACATCTAACAGTTCTACTTACATTTTGTACCAAACTTCTTCAAGTTTTTATCATCTACTCTACTATTTCCTGCTATTGCAACATCAATTATTCACATTTTCTTTTCAATCACAGTTAAATCTGGTGTGTTTTGTAGTTATGCAGCCCATCGATGTTGCTGTATGGTTGAAGGCATGATTGATTGTCATTATTTTTCTGGTCTTCCTATCTAGGGCTCTAATTCTGCTTGAGCCCAATCCACTATTCCAGGTATGTATCGAATGACTGGAATTGCCTAGGTGTTAATTGCCTTTATGATTTTCTTCCATTGAATTTGGACTTTAAGATATATTCATTACTAAGCTTCTACTTGAGATCAGTGTATTTAATGTTGTCAGCATGTATGATGCCAAAGTATTTGCAGTGATCTTCTTCATAATTGATATTATTTCCATAGAACATCTTGATTCCTTCAGGTTGTACTACTTTTTCCTGATTAATGGTGAGCATGACACATTTGTCCAGTCCAAATTCCATTGTAATATCTTGGCTTTATATGCAAACAATATTGAACAGTGATTCACTTTATGATGCTGTTTTTCCATATAGCTTCAAATCATTCATTTGAGTAGGTTGGATAAGCTGGCAGATATTTTTGATGTTTGATAGTGATGGCATGATTTGTTCAGGATTGTTGACAGAGATACCAGTGCAATGACAAACAGTAGTGATGATAATGAGTCTCCCTGAACAATTTCTCTCTGGATGATAACCTCTCCCAGCTATCACAACAATCTGAAAACGTGTCTTCAAAGGTTCTGATGTTTCTACTAACTCTTGTTATCTTTAGGCACTTGATTATCTATTTCTTCTTTGTCAAGTAAAACTGACAAAGAACTTGACTGGTTCATTGCAGTCCCTCCATTGATGGATTGGTAAAATGTTTCTGATTCGATTGAAACTGGAGATTCTGCTTATAGTTGAAATTTGAGCTTTGTATCTGCTGATCTTCTTGGCTTGGTTATTTGCTACTATATTGATTTTCTTGGCTTGCTGTTTGCTACTATATAATTTTTAGTGCTTCATTGATCTTCCTTGTTTCTGTGCAATGTTTCTTGATCGGGTATTGTTTGGTCTTCTTGTTCTTCAGCTTTTCTTCTTCATATTCTTTTAATTTGTTCTAGCTTATTTGCATCTGACTTAAGCGTGTTGATATTGTTTTGCAGCTTAATCAGCCATTTTGGTGGTGCATTGCTTCGCTTTTTTCTGGTTTATTGATTTTGCATCAAATATATTAGTTATAACTGCAGGTATGTCATACATATGTCAACTACTCAGAACTTATCGAAGTCTCTAAAGAACATAGACAAATACTAAATAAATCTATAGTACTCAAGATTTCAAAAGAGCAATAAAGAAAATCAAAATTGGAAAGGGTCAAGGAAGAGATGGCTCGATGGCCCAATGTTACAAAAAGTTAAAGAAGGAACAAGCAGAATCATTATTTAAGATGATTACTTTTAATTCAAATAACAAAAATAATATCAAAGACGATGAGAAGAATCATATGTAACTTTTACAAAAAACAGGAAGACCTGAAGAATGCTTAGTCATGCATCAATTATTTTATTGAGTGTTGATTGCAAGATATGTACCCCATATTAGCTAAACTAACATATTGTGCACCTGAAATATATACAAACAGATCAGACAGGTTAATAGATGATAGCTAGATAGCTAGATAGATGATAGCTAGATAGACAGATAGACAGACAGATAGAAACATAACAGCATATTTATACAAGAACTAGTATGTATGTAGTAAGAAAAAAAGGTAGCAATCATGTTTTTAGATATTAAAAAGCTCTTGAAATGGTTATTTCTCATGGAAGTTCAAGATAAAATAAACTCTGAGAAAAATTTACAACTTCAAATAGCAAAGATTATAGCAAATTGAACACTCTAATATGTAAGGCACAGGGATAGCAGCTTCACTCTCTTTAGTATGTGTACTTTGGAAATTCTAGCAAACAGGATCCAAAAAGAGAAACAAATAATTGGGATAAATTTCAAGGATTGGAATGCAAGATGACATGCTATGACAGATGACAGAGCACTAATAACAATTGCAGAACCAAAAATCTCTATGTGGTAGCTGATGCAAGTAAACACTTTCTGGATATAAAATTAATGGGAAAAAAACCTCAGACAGTAACAAAAGCATTTATTATCTGAAGAAGACAACATTGGAAAAAAAGAAAAGTGGCAGTGAGGTAAAAAAGGATTTAGTAAAATATATAGGATTCTACTTGACTGAACGTAAAAAATATTTTAAAATTACTACAACAAATTATGGACAGACCTTAAGTGATCTTAAATATATCTGGATTCATGGAACATACCAAAAAACACAACAAAAATTGTCTAATGGAGGAAGAAACATTGAAAGTTAATGTAGCTTCCAAAATCAGAAACCAATCTTTAAAAAAGGAGAGACTTTGATAAAGGTATTAGAATTTGAAAGGTTTGCACAAAATCAAGGTCACTAATTTAGACATATTTACAAATAATTACTGTGATGTGATATGGAAAGAGAACAATTGAAAATGTATGTGATAAAATGGATATAAAACTACAAAGAAGCAATAATAGAGGATCAACTAAAGAATTATGGAGGAAAAATCTATAGCATTCCCTCCAAGTTACAACTTAAAGGGAAATTGGTTTTTGTTTTTTTTACAGACGGTACATAACTCTGTTTACTGGAGGAAGGAATTATGTTTGGAAGATCCACTAACTCTTCCAAACATAATTGCTTTAAAGAGAAACCAGGTCACCAAAGAACATGGTTACTGGACACCATCGAAGCTGACACCAGCCAGACAATAGAAAGACTCAAAGAAACAGTGAAAGATTGAAAGATGTGGAGAAAGCTGGCCCACAAAATTGTCAAGAGTCAAACATGATTGAATGAATATCATCATCATAATCACATAACTTTGTAAAAATTTGCCATGATAAGTGAAGTATATGACAACAAATGTTGGAAACCTCATAAAAAGAAGGATTTTATCGTATTAGTGTTATGTTAAAAAAAATAATCTCAAAAGTACATCTGATGTACATCAAATCTTCAAAAATCTTAAAAATAAAATTCAAACAAACCATAGATATTATTATCAAGTATAATTCCAGAAAACAGAAATGAAAAATATCACAATTTGCTCATATATATCCTGAAAGCTGCAAGAACAAACTCGGTCTGACACTGGAAAAGAGAAATCTTGCTGACAGTATAGATTGGGGGACTAAAATTGGAGAATGCTTGCAATGGCAAAATTGACATTAATAGAAGCTTAACCAAATTCAAGCAAGAACAGCTTCCTTAAATATAACACAATGCGCAACAAACCATATTTAGACATCTGGAATTGGGTTTCTAGGATTTAAACAGAGACCAGCAATAATCTTTAATGTTCATACTAAAGAACCGATATCTAAATTGTGCTCAGTAGTAGGGGACACATTAGAAGGAAAAGTAGAAATGTGTTACTGGAAAGATTTTTTAGCATTTAGCATTTTTGTTTTGTTTTATGTTTTTTTTTGTCTTTTGCTATTAAACAATAAAAGTATTAAAATAAAAAAGTTTATTTTCAATACAGCAGATACTACTTTGTGAACTCCTATTTAAATATAGCATATATTCTAAGTAAAAAAACAACAAATGTAATCTGAATATACATTTAATTTCATTGCTTATAACTCTTCATAAACTCCATATGACAAAATGTATATACAGTAGTTGGAAGGGATCTTGGAGGTCTTCTAGTCGAACCCCTGCTCAAGCAGAAAACCCTATACCATTTCAGACAAATAGTTGTCCAATCTCTTCTTAAAATTTTCCAGTGTTGGAGCATTCACAACTTCAACAATAGAACAATTAATTAGTGGAACAACTACCCGCCAGAAGTTGTGAATGCTCCAACATTGAGTATGGGTTGGATTAGAAGACCTCCAAGGTCATTTCCAACTCTGTCATTCTATTCTATTCTGATAGCCCCACATCTCAATAAATGCTCTGTTTAATTGAAAAGAACAAGAATGAAAAGGCTGTTCAAGGAAGAATGAATGGGACGCTGAAAGAAATTTGAGAATCTGTAAGTTAAACAGAATTATTTCCCCCCCAGCTATCTATACAAAATAAATTGTAGAAAAAATAACCTGAATCCGCATCACATTTCCCAGAAAGAGAATGGGAACAATTAAAATAAGTTGAGACAACATGACAAAATATTCTAGGATATCAGGGAAGAATAGCTGGTCATTTATTATTGATCCTGAGAGCATCTACCTGAGGTATTACAAAGAACATAATTATAAAATTGCTCACATATGAATCCCCTCCCCAAACAGCCATTTCTCCCTCACATCAGACTGGTTACCAAATGATTGTAAGCTAGCCAGTGTGACACCAGTTTTCAGAATATATCCAGGGGAGATGTGAATAATTATAGGTATCTCAGATTAACAATGTCTGGGCAAATGTCTAAAAATGATAACTGAAGCAAATATAAGCCCATAGAAGAATAATCCTTTGCTGAAGGAAAATCAGCATGGATTCTGTAAAAATAATCCTGCCTCAACAATCTTCTATAATTTTTTTGAGAATGTCAATAGACAGAAGAATGGAGGTGACTTTGTAAGGATAGTTTGCTTGGATTTCCAGAAGAATGACAAAGTTTCCCATCATAGATTTTGAATTAACTTAGTGGTCATAGAAAAAAAGGCCTAGCTTTTTATGGAGTGCTAACTGGTTAAAAAAGATACTAGCAAAAACTAGGAAAATATGGACAATTTACTTAATAGAAATAAGTAAGAAACATAGTCCCTCATTGACAGTGGTGATAGTCAACCAGTTCTCTCTGGTTCGGATGAACTGGTAGTGGCAGTAGAGGGAGGTTCTGCCCACCCACCCAGACATCATCACATCCTGTGCATGTGCTTACATTTGCATATTGGTAGCGAAGGTAAATGAATACCACCCCTGCTCATAGACAATGATGAGACTTATTTTTAAAAAATGTACATCAGTCAAATATCTTGACATAGGGTATGGCTATAAGGTTTCTAGGTTTGTGGAGAATATCAAACTCTTCATGTTGGCAAAACCTACAAGACTTGAAAAGAGCTCCAGAAAAATTTCTTTAAACTTGTTGAATGATTAATATGATACATTTTAACCTGGGAAATTAATTGCCATAGGACATGATGTTGTCTTTAAAAGAACTACCGGTCTTGATACTTAGGGCTATCTTTATTGGGGGCAGCATTCTTTCAAATATAAATTAAAGGGCGGAACATACATAAATGTTCCTATCTCTTGCTTACAAGCAACCTAAAGCCATCAAATTGGTCACCGTGAAAACATGTTTAAGATTAGGCTTTTGCCTCATCCAGCAGGTTTCTTATGTCCTTATAATCTTCTTAAAAATATGTCAGCAAAATTTATGTATGTATATAAGACATGGGAGAGCCAGTGGTTAAGGTACAGGCAACCCCC
>JANHFK010005744.1:9209-25194 GCA_036250565.1 Sibynophis collaris
TTGCTGTTTCTTACATTCAGGAGAACCAGCAGTGGAAAAAGGCTTTTCTTTCGAGGCTAGCTCGGAAGCTCCGTTAAAGGGCTGGCAGGCACGGAAAGGCAGCTTAGGCAGGCAGGCTGCAGGGCCCATGTGGGAGGTAGGGACCGGTTCGGGGGCGGGGCCAAACGAGTGCCAAATGATCACTACCGGTTCGAGAGAACCGGAGAGAACCGGTAGGAACCCACCACTGGTTTGATATCCAGATACTAAATTATATCATGTATGTACCCTGCAGTATAAATAGATTACTATACAGCCATAGTTAGTAGTTTTAACAGTATAAATGTCATGAAGAAATATAAGGTCCAGCTATATACAGTTGTTCAATGAAGCTTTCTTTAAATGCAAACTTTGGAATAATTTAAAAAAATAACATTGCTGAAGAAAATAAAATCAAGAAAGTAATTTGGAAACGCAAGTAAATGCTACAACAAATTGCATGTTGTGATAACACATAGCTAGTATATATATAGATTCACTTTATGAGGGAAATGGGCAGTCTCTAAATATGATAAGGAAATTACAGTAAGTAATGTAGAAATAATATACTGTATAATTATAGATTGAGATATGGCCACTTTTGTTAGTTTTACAACTTGCTATTTGGTGTTACCAATGTGAGAATATCATGATTTGAATCAAGGCATTTTTACTTCCAACTTACGCTTTTCCTAGTTTTAAACAGTATATTAATTCATAGACTGGCTGTTAAAATTGTTGCAATTTGAATCTTAGCTGCAAAATGCTGGGACCCTTTAACCTGGGTTCTTTCAGCACTTTTGATTGTTGGCAAGAGGGAACCAAAACTTGACACAGCTGTAAAAACAAAAAGAAAGCCTTTGGCCTCAGCAATTCTACTAGTGCTGGAAGGTTTCATATATAAATTTTATTCTGCTGCCCCTAAAACTTGAAGTTAATTTTGTTGGTTACGTACCAGGTGTGTCCAGTTTTGTGGCTAACCAGTGTTCATCTAATTTTTCCACTTCTGATTTTTCTACCAAACTTTTTAAAAAAGCATAAAAATTAGTTTGATATTGTGATTTAAAGTGTTAATTGTAACATTAGGCATCACTTTAAAAACTCACTCAAAAACTCAAAACAATTTTTCACTCTGGTTGTGCAATTTACAGACAGTTGTCAAAACTGCCAGCTATTCAGTTTTGTGAGTTTGAGGTAAAACATGGCCTTTATTTTTGTAAAATGTAAATAGGTAAACTGTTGTATGAAAAACAATACCTCAATCACCACCATCATCATCTTGATAAATATGATTCAGTAATTTAACTGTATGGGTAATCATATCCTATTTTATTATCTGAATATACATGAATATTTTACTTATGCATTGAATTTCTATATTTCTCTTCTTTTGAGTTGTATTACAGTTTTAAATGATGTTTATATTCCAGCCAAATAGGGATATATAGTGGATGTCAGGTTGAGAATCAGAATATGAAACCATACTTCAAGGTTAGCTTCTCATCATCCCGTCTTGTTCCAAACTGGTGGTCATAATGTTCTATTTTGATTTAAACAAAAGGTTGTGTTTAATTAAAGGTTTTGTGGCATAATCAGTTTGCTGCAGGTGGAACACTACAAACAGGTTATGCCTAACTTCCATTAAGCAAGGTATAATTGTCTATATTGCTACAGGCTCTCTATATAAATGTGAAACAGAGGACTTCATAATAATCTGTAAATTTGCTCATAGTCTGAGAAATATAAAAGTTAGAAATCTTTTAGAGTAGTTGTGTACAAAAACGGAGTGGTTTTTTTTTTCTAAAACAAGGGCCACATTTGGCCTTTAAATGATGGGTTGAAAGCTACACTCAAAAAGCTAGGGAATCAGCTTGAAAAAAAAAATTAAGTTAGTTTCATTTAATTTATCTTTACATTTGATTTAATTTACTATTAACTTTAGTTAACACAAATGTAGTTACTTTCCAATCATGTCAATTCTTCTGTCAATAAAAATTATAATTTGTTAACAAAAGTTAAAACTCTTGTGAAGGCCACATCTAAGGTTTCAGGAGCCATTGATCCTGAAATCACAAAGTCTACATTTTTGTTATAAAGCAAAGTAGTCAAACAATGGTATCAGAAACTTACTTGGGGCTGTACTTGTGTTCTGCAGCCCTCAAATTTAGAAAATTGACAGCATGTTTTGCTACCATGTTGAAGCAGGGAGAAAAATAATACCATAAACTCTAATGCCCATTTCACATAATTAAAAAAAAAAGACAAAAACCAGCATACCTTTAAAAAGCCTTATTCAAGTAAGTGATGCATTTCTGCCTACTTTGAATCATTGTGAATCCATAGCAAATCTCCCCTCTGCTAATGTGAAGTGCCAGTTCTACAAAATTGTTTATTCTCTATTCTAGAACTAAGCATTTTGGTTAAAAACTGTCAGTGAATTCTGTTAAGTAGACCCTGTTGATTTTTCTCAGTTATTTTTCAGTTGCCTCAATGAAAAGATGATTTCATTGCAAATCTCTTTCTCGGGTACCAGATGGGAGCATTTTTCAAGCTATTTCTTTTCATTGTATTCCAGTTATTGCCTTTATGTTATAACTTGTGGCACAGACTCTCAGAATTTTAATGGCTTATGATTCTGAAAGCTGTTTAGACACCTTTAGAAAGTAAGTGGTACTGTAGTTACTTCCTTGTGTTCTCAGATTTATACAAAACAGGCATGGCATGGTCATTTTTAATGTATTTATCTCTTTCAGAAATAGATTCTGTACTATTGTGGTCTCTTCTTTTGAGTCCATACCATTGCCCACTTTTATGATCATATAAGGAGTTATTCTTACAATTCAAGAAATAATTTGTTTCCTGATTTGTTGTTTGGAAGCCTATGTAGTCAATGCTGTAATTGGAAACCAAGAAACCAGTAGGAGAAACTACATTTGATATCATTGTTCCTTCTCCTGATCTTGGAATACATTCTCTCCATGATGCTCTCCATGATTACTATGTGTATAGATGACTCTCTTTTCCAAAAAGCACCTGATCTTGCAAAGTATGTTTCTTTAGAGTCAATAATTAATTACATAACATATTCTCTTTTCTCACAGTAAGTACTAACATTATACAATTATCTTGTAGTCTACTGTCCTTCCTTGGGAACCTTGACTTGATACTTCCTACACACAATAAAAAATAGGAAAGCCTTTATCCTTAGCATTCTCACGTTTAATTTATTTTCTTACTGTCTCAGCAGCAAATGAAACCTTGGATTTAAAGGATGGATCTTTTTTCTCTTGTCCCTTTTTCTTGCTTTTCCAGGGGATAACATACAATTCATCAACTTTCAACAATATTATTCTGAATGCTTCTAAACCCACATGAAGAGCCATCTAAAATTGTACAATCAAAACAAATTTTGAGTAATATCTATATATAAATTGATTTGTGCAATATCAAATAGAAAGAAGTATACCTACAAGTTGCTGAGATATCTAAACCATTGTTAATGTTTACTTATCCTCAACCTCGTTTCTTTAAAAATTCCAGAGAGTTTAAATCTTGTAGAAAATGTGTGCAAAGGTCGGATTTTGAAATTAGTATTCCTTGTGGCAAATAAACATTTATTTTAAACAAAACATTGCTCTCATGTTGAAGGGGCACTGTAATCCCAGTACATCTAAGACTTGTTTGTTCAGTATAAAATCCTGATTTGTAGCTGAGCCTGCCTTAAAAATTGTACAAGATGATAGGAGCAGGAAGGGGCCATCCAGCCCAATATGCCAACCACATTTTAATTTATCTTAATCCTACCTTCCTGCTTTTCCTCCAGACCACTCAGGCCCCTCCTTTTCCAGAAACACATTGAAGTGTTTCTTGAATTCATGTATTGATTCTGCACATGGAGTACAATGAAGTCTTTGTTTTATGTTAGGTAGAGCTATTTATACTCGGTAGCCCCTCTTACCTTCCCTCATTATGACTTGATTTGACTGAAGTTTACTACGGTTACTTCATACTGCACTAGTAAAACTGAAAGAATCTGGCTGTAAGTAACTAAAATAAAACTTCCACTCCTTTCTTTTCTTTCCTGATTTGCCAGAAGATAGTCCTGTCCAGTTGTAGTAGTTACAATTAATATATTCTGAATTTCATAGATGCCCAAACTAACAAAAGTTTAAACTCTGAAGTAACAAATTATATACCGTAATGAAAAAGAATCTGTAAATTTAATTAGAATTGTTAACTGAATTGAAACCCAAGTATAGGAATCAAGATAATCCATTTCATCCAAGATTTTCTGTGAGCTAACTTCCACAAGAACTTTCCTAAAAATGAAGGTTGGAGACTAGTACCCTCTAGTGAGATGTTTTTAGGATAAGATATCCCAATGTCTTTCTCCCTGTGAAACATTTAATGTTATCTTCAAGCCTGCCTATTCCAGTTTGCCCACTCGGTGTATTCTAACATAGAGTAGTTTCTGATGGTCTGTATTTGATGATGAGGAACACGGAGGCAAGCATTTTCTGTAAGAACTCTCCACCTCAGATTGAAGAGTGACCTTATTGCTCATAGTCTTTTGAATATTGGTTTAAATATAGTTACCTCAAAGGGGAATAGATTGTCATTCTGAAAGGGATGTAACACTTTGAATATTGTATTAAAATACATTGTTATTTTTTTATTTTAAAAATTTGTTTTGTATCTTATTTGAATAGTTGTTTGAATTTGAAGTAGGATACAATGGAAGTCTAAATGCCCCATAACTAAAATATTCACTCCTCATCTTATTGGCATTGGCACTATAGGTTTTGTTTCTGCTGCTTTACCTTCTGGAATTTTTCAGTGTCCCAGGGTGTTCAAGGGTGTCACAGGTTCAAGATGTGGAAAGAGGCTGTTTAAGAGCAAGTACATTGAATATCCTTTTTCTCTGAATTCCAGAGACAGACCAGTTGCTGAGACTATAAAATTGCTAAGAAAATCCCTTACAGCAACAGATTTGGTATGGATCAATTGCAGTGGTACGGTGCCAATGTATTATAAACTCATCAGAGTGTGGTCTGGCTATGACCAGTAATCATGATGTTCACTTTCAAATTACAAACCATCTATTTCAAAGTAAAGACTAGACATTTAAGACAAACCCATGGATGTTGTGAATTCCTAAACCATTCCAGACTCCACTCTAAAGACATGGGAACTGAAAGCTCCTAGCATTAACAGCAGAATAATCTAAAAGTAGCCCATTGATAAGACAGTTGTTCAGGTAGAGGTTTCGGTAGACATGCTAATAAGCAGAAAGGTAAACAGTACAGTAGAACTTTTACGAGCCCTAACTTTTTCCTACAGTGCAGTTTCAAATACTGATATTCTCATCTGTTCTCTTCAAGATATAAAGAGGACTAAAGTCTATTGAAAGAGCACCCTGGTACCCATTTCTGACTACGTTTTATTCCAGATATATGCTATACCCAAAAAGAGTCATAGTCACCATTTGATTTTGAAATTTGGTAAAATTAATACTGCTTTGTTTCTAAATTCTATTTGTTTTTAAAAGAATATTGCCTTATATTCCTTTCTTTAACTGATGTGTACTTCCGTATTTTGTTAGAGTAATGTCAATACCCAGTTGAGGTCAAAGTGATCCATATCAGTTTTAGGTCCTTCTCTTCAGCATTGTTCTGATACCATTCTTTTTTATGAAATGCAGGGGGGGTGCTTACATTTTGAGCATACATTATGATGATATCAATACATTCAGCTTTATGCAAGACCTCACATCATATCAAAAATGATAGTTTTCAGTTTATCTCATTGAGAATCTTGCTAATCCATTGATTTATAGAAACAGGCTCTTTCTTTCCAATCTCCTTCATTGAAATCAAAAGTACTGAATTGTGTTCCAAATGTGCAAGGTTAGAAAATCCATAAAAAACCTTTTAAGACTGGCTATCTCCCAATAATGTTTCAAGTTGTGTCAATTAATAAGTGCCCCCCTCTCCCTAATATTAGAAAGAAAAATATTTGCCTGATTCCAGAAGACATTGGATGAAAACTTTGGCATAAAGTATCCCTTGTATGTATCTGTCATTAGAAATGTGCAAACTTCTTAGAATTCGCAAAGACAGTACTGGTGGTATTGATGAACCATTTGGCTGTTACAACTGAAGAGCAATCTATTTATATAATAATATATAAATAAATGTTGAAGACTGGAATTCTCCAGGATTCTGGTCAACTTACTCTGTAACGTTTTGTGGTTCACTTTTTTCCTTTTACTTGAGGGCAGAACTAGGGCAAAGAAATAATTTTTATTCACTTCAGAAAGGTTACAGCAATAAAGAAACTCTTGTTAATATCAAGGAGCATGGCAGCCAGGAGTTTTCACAGTCTGGCATTGTTTGTTTTACCAGCAATTTGGAACCTTCTGCACTCTTAAAATATTGGCAAGAAAATATTTAACTGTTAACTGTTTTGTGGCAGGCATGTCTTGTGTAAAAGAAACCCTTGAAGAAGCAGAATTCTCTTCCTATACTTTTGAAAGATGTGGGAAAAGTTAAAAATCCTGTAACATATATGCTGTCTTTTATGGATAATTAAAATATCCATTTAAAAAAAACACAGCCCAGAAATCCACATGTATAAAAATAACAAGAAATGTGGTAGAAATTACTAATAGATGGATTGGGGGAAAAAGAAGGATAATTAACAATCAAGTGTATTTATTTCTATATAATACCGTATTTTTCGGAGTATAAGTTGCACCGGACTATAAGACGCACCTTAATTTGGGGGCCCGAAAACAAGAAAAAAAGAATTCTGCCTCTCCCTACCAGCATCAAGATTAGTGGCCTCCTCACTTCCACTCGGGTTTTGATGGCGAGCAGCACAGAGCTTTTTATCTGTTTGAAACAGACCCTATCACCCTCTGCGCCTTTGGTTGGAGTAGGTGGGGTGGGGGTTTATTTTCATGGGGGCAGAGGAAGGACTTGACACCGAGGGTGTTGGGGGCCTGGCTTTCTCGCAGCAGGACTTGTTTGGCAGGGCGGGTGCTTCTGCCTGAGAGACGGATGTGGGGGGCTCACCACCTGGTTTGCCCCTTCTCGGGTGGCAGAAGCATTTTCGTCTCCTCCCATCTCTTCACTGAACTTCTGTGCACTGGGAGACAGGCGGCAGAAGCATTTTCGTCTCCCCCGTCTCTTCGCTAAGCTTCTGCGCCCTGGGAGACAGGCGGCAGAAGCATTTTCGTCTCCCCCGTCTATTCACTGAGCTTCTGCGTGCTGGGAGACGGGCGGTAGAAGCATTTTCGTGAAGACGCCCCAACTACCCCTGGCGCCCATCTCCCAGCACACAGAAACTGCCAAGAACTGAAAATGCAATGCATGGAGGCAATGCCCCCCTTCCTCCCCGATGAGAAAAGGTCCGAAGGGTGTGGGCCAGTGGGTGAGCGGGGTTACCTTCAGAGTAGAAGACACACCCAAATTTTGAGCCTCTTTTAGGGGGTAAAAAGGTACGTCTTATATTCCGAAAAATACGGTAAATACATTGGATGAAAACATTGAAATGTTCACATTAGTCATTACTGTATTACCAATTGCTGATTGTAACGAGAAATGAAAGGGGCCTTAGGTGTATGTGCTTTCCCTTCCTTTCTTCCCTTTGGCTACAAGAAGACATTTTGCTTTTGTTTTTGATTAACTATAGTTTAGCATAACATCCAAATGGCAGTGCACTGTGATTAGTTACAATTATGATTACTTTGAAATAGACCATTTTCATATATGGATCTGAACCTTACCTGTTTTAATCATAATTGAGCTAATCATGATTTGCATCAGAATGTTATTCTGAAATAAAGTCTTTTTGGGGATGTGCTGTATGAAAAAGCAGAAAGCGTGTACACCCAGAGTTTGTTCCTGTATGTATTAATCATAGTTTAAAAGTTATCTCTGAGTACAATGAAGGAATTTTTTCAAAGATAGCTTTCCTATGTTATATATAAAACTAAGAATCTTAGCACATTTTGAATGAGTATCTTTCAACTTCTTAGTTCTGACAATCTGGGAACAATTTTTAAGCTCTAAACTATGCATATTTATCTGGAAGTTAAACACTGTTGGACTCGTTTGGGATTAGTTGTATCTAAAATTGCACTGTATACCTTCTGAAAGTAATCTTGAGCCATAGATTTCAGTGGCCTTTAATGTATCTGTGCTTAATTTATATTTTTGTGGGATTTGTGGCACAGCCCTTAATCTGAAGCCTTCAGAAAACTTCTAGGTTTCTAGAATGATTGCCTGTTTTCTCCTAAGATTCCTCACTTACTCTGATCAAAAGCCAATATGAAAGTTATTCCAGTCCAAGTTGTGGTCTTCACAGATCTGTGCAGGGCTAATTTTGCAGGAGAATAAGATGTAGCTATCAGCAATTATAAGTCTTCTACTATTCAACAACATTTGTGAAAGAATTGTAATTTAAGATATAATTATTGTTGAAAGCTAGATGTTGAGATTTGTGCAGTTCTGGGAAAATAGGATTGAGACAGATTGTTCAAAGAGTCCTCTCTAAGTTTATTTTCTTTAATGAAGTACTGTGTCTCTAGAGTTAGCCATATCCTCTCCATGTGAGGATAGCCCTCTTAAAATTATGCTGTTATCCAGGGTACACTCCCCCTTCTCAGTAAAAGATCCATCCTATTATTTATTGGCATGCTTGCTTAGCTTTGTTATCTCAATAATTCTTTTTAAAGGTGCCCCCCTTTTTTGCTTTAAAACTGCTAGGCATGGGATATGGTGTAAAGCATGATTATTTTCTTTGCCTCTTGTAGTATTTGTATTATGTGTTAAATAATCCTTATGGTAACAATTTTATTGCATAATAAAAATGCATCATAAATCTATTATAATTCATAGAATTTGTTTTAAAAATGAAAAGGTAATTTATTATGGGTGTGTTACAAGAGAGCTGCTCCTCCTGATAGAAATACTGTTTATTCAGAAGCATATTCTGTTGAGAAAAAACATTGTCTTCAACATGCCTTCAAAGAACAATTGTGGTTGGCTGCCACATTACTTTTTGTTTAATAATATGGCATACTGTCCATATATTGCAAATATATAGTAAGCTCAGTATCTATACAAGCATCCTTCTCTTCTATATATCACAAGTCTTTCATTTTATATAATTTTATGTTCTGTGCTATCTAAAGCAAGCAAGTAGGTAAGAGACTGTAATTTTCTTGTGCTGTTTTTGCCTCTAATACCAGTCCTACTTCTAAGTCAGAGAACACATTGCTTTTATTTTTCAGGTTAATTCTCTTATCCTAAGAAGAAGTCTGAGAACCTTGACAGAAGTTTTCTATGCATCTATTTTTGGATATGATGAGGTAATGGTAACAGTTAAATTAAAGTTGAATATGCATAGAACACAAACAAAATACCTATTTGTATTAACATGAGTTGGCCTCATTGTGGGGTCAAATGCCCTGAATATTTGTTAATGTTTCCTAATATTTTTATTTCCTATTGGTGAGAGGTGAATGAAGATAAGAGAATGTGCTGTGGCCACTGGAAAACCATCATAGATTACAAAATTGAAAAAGCCATTTAGGTCATAAACTCAACCCCTTGTATTAGAGAAATCCAAAATAAAATATCTGTGATGGATGCCTTGTCCAGTCTCTACTTGAAGCGGACCCAACTCTGTCTCATATCTAGAGCATCTCTTTGGGAACCTGATACCAAATTGTTCATAGGAGTCTGTATTTTGCTTGAGATTTAAATTTTTTGCTCTCTGTTGAATTGTATTTGTTTTAATACATGCTCCTGAATCATCATGATGTTGAATCTGCTACCTGGATTCTCTTGTGTCTTTCTTGTTTCTAACCATAGATTGATTACACATTCCTACCTATAGCTTATATACCTATAGATTACACAATCCTATCTATAGCTGTTAGCACACAATATTGTTTTATGTAGTCAAGATCTAATGTTGTATTTAAAAACTATATTGTTGTCTACAGGTACTGTAATCTCCTGTTGTCCTTTTATTTTGTTTTCCTTTTAAATATTTTTAAAATAATCTTTGTTCTGTTTAGTAAAGCAAATAAGGGCTTCTGTTGAAGTGATTAGAGGTTGTTAGGGGGTAGACTTGACCATACTAAAACAAATTAGCTATGGGTTCAGCGATCCACTCTTGGAGATTGTCTAGCTATACTGAATAGGTTTTAAGAACATTCTTATGGTTATCCATATTTTAGTCTCCTCTTCTTTAGACTACTGCAATGCATTTTATATGGGGCTACCCTTAAATACTGTTTAAAAGCTACAAGTAGTCCTGAATCTGCAAATAAATAAGTGATTGTGGTACATTATTGTCATATTTTTACTGGGCAAGCTGCAGCAGCTGCTGTTTGGTTTCCCAGTAAATTTTAAGATGTTGATAGTCATTCATAAGACCCCTCTAGGACATGGTCAACCTGCTCCAAGTCACCCTCATTGAAGACCTGCAATTTTGTGAGTGTGTTCTCTGGTTATGCAATTCTAGCATACTGCTTTGAGTCTTATTACATGTGTCTTAGTAATCAAATAAATAAAAATGTAAAGAACAATATTTTTGACTAGGATTTATCTTATTCTTTATCTTTATCTTATTCAAACGGGCTGATTTGGCAACTTCGAGGTGAAAATGAACAGAAATAATGAATAATGAATAGAAATAACCTTTCTATTTAGCAGTCATGTATAAAAAAATAGCTAGGAGAAGGTAGGAAGTGAAACATGATCAGATATCTCAAGCATGGCAAGTCTACAACAATGGATTTATTATAAACCCTTCATTCTCTATAACGTTGAGATGGACTGCTGGTTAAGACACCAGACTAAAAACCAGGAAACTGGGAGATCTAGTCTTGCCTTAGGCATGCAAACAAGCTGGGTGACTTTGGACCAGTCTCTCTTTGTCAACCAAACCCATCTCACAGGGTTGCTGGGGCAAAAATAGGAGGAGGAATGTTAGGTCTGACCACTGCCTTGAGTTATTTGTTTAAAAAGTAATAAAAATAGGATTTTAAAAATTCAAGATGTTTACTTTCTGCTGTAAGAGGATCACAATTTTTAATAGAGTTGTTGGGGGCTTTTATGAAAGCCTTGTCCAATTTCCCCCTAGCCAATCTGTTTGAGACAGCATATTTCCCACTGTCACTAGCATGCCAACCATTCATTTCATGAGTTGGCTACAAAAAAAGATTGGAATGGTCTGAATGATGCTATGTTGTTGGTTTGCTTGTTTGTTCTTTCTGTCTGTCATTTCTTCTTTACAACAATCCTCTGGTAAATCGTAAATTGCCCCTTTCCTGTAAAGGATTGTCCTATATGAATAACAGCTTTTTAAGGAAAATCTGAGCATCTTCTTTAAAACTGTATTTTAGGGAATACTGTCAGATGATCATGTACTTGCAGCAGCTATCTGGAGAAATCTGTTTGAAACACATTGCAGCGATCCTAGGCAGCTGGCAATGATGGTAGAATATGTGCGCAAGCAGGTAAGCAGCATAGAATAAGGGTTCCTTTATTATTTCGTGAAAAAAAATCATGTTCGGTGAGAAGCTAAGTTCTCTAGATTTTTCTTTTGGTAACTAAACTTCAGGGTTTTCCATAATATTGTGTCTCCAAAATATATGGCTTGATTCCGGGCATTCTGCTTCTTACAGCAATTTTCAGAAATTGGTTTTTCTCCTCTATCTGTAAAGTTCTTGACTTCTCACACCCAAGGGAAATTATGTTAACTGCCTTTCTGCTGTATTCTGCCAGGCAGAAAAGTTTTTATTCAAGCACACATTTAATATCTAAATTACCGGTAATGGAATTCTTATTAATTGGTCATTGTTACTGGGAAGAGCTATTTAGGAGTTTGGTGTTTCTCGGCAATCCCCTTCTGCAGCTTATCAAGACATTTACATCTGTTTCCAGTATTGCACAGCTGCTTTGAGGAGCTTTCTTCTACTGCAATGTAGTCTTTGAAAGAGATGCAGCTGCTTTAATGAAACATACCGTGTTTCCCCCAAAATAAGACCTCCTCTGATAATAAGCCCAATCCGGCTTTTGAGCACATCGCAATAAGGCCAAGCGCTTATTTCAGGATTCAAAGAAATATAAGACAGGTGTTCATATTCCCATATGTTGTGAAGCACCTCTGAAGCTGAATAGGAGCTATTTTAACAATAGTTTTCCAATTGTGTTTTAATTATGGTTAATGTACATAGTTGGTTATTTTAATATATTATTAGCCATTTTGTATTTATTTAGTGTACAGCAAGCCATTTGTATGCTATTTGTTGATGAAAAGGCTAGATGTAGTAGTAAATAAATAAATAAATAACTGGAGACTGGAATCCCTGTATGCTAGGGAATGGTTCAAAAAATAGGAAAACACTTTTACAGGGGGGTTTTCAGAGCTCTACCCCTTAGAGCTCCTACTGATAGTCTAGAGACCTTCTGGAATGGTACTATGATAACAAAACTAGGGTAACCTAGAGCAACCAGTCAAAACCACATTGACATACATTGCATTTGAATATTCTTAATAACAAAGAGGCCCTATTCTTTCTTTTTGGAGCACTCATTAAACAAATAATGGCCCCATCCTGAAGGAAGAAATCATCCTTCCAACAAATCTGTAAGTGACTTGCACTGTTTTGCTGTGATTATCAGGTGCAGCATCTGGATGCTATGTCAGGAGAAGACCTGCTGCTGTCTGGGGAAGTGACTTGGCGCCCCCTGGTGGAACCTAATCCACAAAGCATTGTAAAGCCTGTTTCTCCAGTATATAATGATGAAGGACTTTGAATCCTTGTCAATCAACTTGAAAATGTTTGCTGTTGTGTATATTACCTTTATACTTGGAACAATTTCTGGAAGCAGAAACTGGGAATTGTTGGGAAAAAGCATAATAAATGCTGTATTGCTATGTTAAAAAGTGATTAAGAGTTTGTTCTTTTGTAATTATACATTCTAATAAATCTAAATACCATGGTGTTTTTAGTATATATATATAGTTGCTACTATTTATTTGTGGAGTCTTTTACAGTTATATTATCCCCAGGTCCTGGCAGCTCAGAAATTTAACCTTTTGTGAGGAAAATAGCCTATCTACATGAGGAGCAAAATGTTTTCATCGGGGAAGACAAGGATCAGTTGCCCAAATACTATGATCCTCTTTTGCGAAGCCTGAAAAAGATGCAAAATTTATACTATATTTTTGTATAAATATTGTCTGTCTGTAGGCAAATGTTATCTTGGGAATTGTAAGGATTGAAATAAAGTTTCTTAAAGGATTGCTTGCAATTTCCCATCTCAGATCATATTCAAGATAATATATAGAATGGGGAACACTTTCTTACTTTACAATTCAAGAATAGAACATTTTAATGATCTTGTAAAAGTCATAACTTTCACAACCAGTCTGGAGGTAATTATTAAAAGAGCATTTATAAATGACTTGCATGGTTTTTAGAAATGCAAATAAAAGCAGCTTGGTTTGATCTGATGTCTGGGAAGTGGAATCTATATCTTTTCTCCCCCTTCTGATTTTGGAGAAAACTCGTTTGTTGAAGCTAGTATTTGCTTTGAAAAAGTAATTCCTATTGAAATTTCACCTACTGATATCTTCAAAGAATGATTGTTCTAGGGCTTGCAGGAGGAGAAGAAAAGGCCAAATTAATTTAGTCCCGTAATGATCAGATTTTTCTTCTAGCGGATGCGATTTGCATTTTTAAAAACCCTGTATGTTCAACTCTAATTTTATCATCTACTTTGGTCCTATAATCATGGCTAGAAATTATAATATCCAGGTCCATTGTTTGGTATTATTAAGACAACTCAAAGGCTTTTTTCTCTGCTGCTTATCAAATGGTATCTTTATTTAGAATTATCCTGAATTGTTCATATAAAGTAAGTTGACACAATATTCCTTTTTAGAAGAGAAATTTTTTGTTGGTTTTTTATTGTCATGGGCAGCACTAAATATCCTCCTGTTTCACCTTTTGGGTTTTGTTTTGCTTTAGTTGAAAAGTTGGGAGAGAGATATTCTCAACAAATTTAGGGTCTGACTCCACTAAATGTACTAAAATATAGTTGTCTGTTTTACATTTTAAACAGTGCTTTATTCCAGACATTTTATAGCTTGATGTATATATGCATTACAATTGTGTAATATGAGATCAAGGTTCAGCCAATGCCCTTCTGCTCTAATATATTCTCCAAAAGCTCTTGAGCTGCTGTCGTAATTTTCTACAGACACTGTGGGGCAAGACTTTTGAAAATGACCAGTTCTTTCCAGAAGTGTAAGGAGTTCAAAATACAATTTCCAGCATGCAATGCTGTTACTGAGTTATTGCATATATTTTGCTCTGGATGATCATGTAAAAAGCCAATACAGAAGCTGCTTTATTTGAGAAAATAAAATTAATGGAAATTCTACTTAAGAGCCAATATCTGTAACTCGGGTCAGATGTATAATCTGCTCCTATAACATGTATTATTGAAACGTCTTTAGAAAAGGTTGAGTTTTCACTAATGTATCTGTTAATGAAGGTAAGCAATTATATTAACCATTTGAATGGAAAGGAAGATAAATCCATTTGCAAAACTGTCTATGCTGAATGGGGCAAATATGCCATTCCAGTTGCTCTATTGTTGTATTGATCAATTTCCTTTCTGTTCAAAAACTAAACCCGCTAAATGCAACCCCAAGCATTTAAATTATTTTTTTTCTAAACAAAGCTTACTCAGCTAAATCTATAATGAAATGATGTGTTACATTCTAGTTTTGTAAAAACATTACAAATCAAGCACTTTTTCAGTTTATTTAAGATGCCTTTGTTGCAAGCTGTGCTATACAGCTTAGAGATGAAATACTATGCAGAGTATATGTGAGAGTAATACCTTGCAATTTATTATGGCTGTATTATATTTATAAAACAAGGCTTAGCTGTGTAAGAAACAGCTGATTTTTTTTTTTTAATATAAATGAAGAACCAAAATAAATTTACTGTGTCTCCTGTTGCTCTGTGAATTCACAGAAAAAATGAACAAATTGAATACATTAATTCTTAATGTGGATATTAATTAAAATATTTCCCTTTCTGTGTTCAGAGTTGACTTCTTTAGCTAGTGCCGGTCAACATTGAAATGGCTTGATATTGATATTGATATTGTTGGAACAGTTAAGTGTAGTAATTTAAAATGTTGCACTAGGACATAGAAAATTCAAATTCAAGTCCACCATCATGGAAACTCAGTGGGTGACTTTGGGCCAGGAACTCTCCCTTATCTTAGTCTATTACACAAAATTGAAGTGGGGAAAATTTGGAAAAGGAATCTATACAGCCTTGACAAAAGGTGTGATAGAAGTTCAACAAAAAAATAGGTATGTAGAGTCTGTAACCAAAATCCTTGAAGTTTCTTTCCTACACCTGGAACCATACAGAGCCCAATATTTCCTGAACTTTGAATGCTTGGCTTTAGATTGTATATAAATGGTATCTCTCTTATTATATGGATTGGTATATTCTGATTACAAGTGCTTTAGCTCCAAAACAATTTTAAAATTTTCCTGCTCAACCCCCCCAAAAGAAAAAGATATAGGTAGTTATATTGCCATCTGGTGGCACTTGAGGAGCTAAAGGTTCTTTAAGATTAGGGATAAATAGGCTCACAAAAGGATTTTATTGTGAATAAATATTTGAGTGTTACCAGAAAAAAGGGTAGCACAATCCATGTTGCTTCAGCTTGCTAAATGTTCCAAAAATGACCAAAGATCATGGGAATCAGGAATGGGCACCTTCCTGGTATTAAAGATAGACACGGAGGTTTAAAATGTTGGAGGCTTTTGCTATCTTTCTATATTTTTCTTAAGGAGAAATTTAAAGAACCAGAACCAGAGACGGCTTGCTTACAATTTCAGGAAGTTGTCC
>JANHFK010005744.1:26243-39583 GCA_036250565.1 Sibynophis collaris
CCCTGAGTCCTGCAAAGGAGAAGGGCGGTATACAAATCAAAATAAATCTAAATCTAAATCTAAATCTAAAAGTTGAGATGTTACTCATTGAATCACCTCAGTAGAGTGATTCACAGATGATAAGCAGTGATCTAGCAACAATTTATATGGGCAAGAGACATTTTTAGGATCTTCTGAGATTGAAATGAAAAGAAGGATTCAGGCTACTGCAAAAGTGATATGTTCCCTTCCTAGCAAGGCTGCTTACTAAGATACTATACCTGATAGTATTAAAAATGATAGGAGGTCAACAGAACTGCCATCTATATTTCTCCTCACAAAAGTCAACTAAACTAAGAAAACTATTTATTTCTGTCCCCAAACCAATCATAAAAACTATGTTGAAATGAGTGGAGATAGTTGCTTTCAATAGTATTGAAAGTATTAGAGTCAAAACAAGCACACAAAAAAAGCTGAAAAATTAACAAAGAAATAAAGCAAGGCAATTACATTAGATTACAATACAATGCCATATAAATAATAGACAATGGAATCAAATTTAATAATTTAACAGTCATATCTAGAGCAACTCTAGAAGTTGACAATATACATAAAAGAAATGGTCATTTCCCCATAAACAGGAAATGTGGAATTCACATGATTAAAAAAGCAAATTACCAAAAGAGAATTAATCCTTCCATAAGTTTGTTCAACTTTCTATACAATGATATAATTGCATGACTAAGACATAAAAGGCTGCAAAGAATAATCCTTAATGTTCCTAGTGCAACTGCTCTTATGTCTATGAATAAGTATGAGGATATGGGGCTAGTTCACAGTAAACCCTAACCTTTAAAAAAAATTCTACCGATTACAATAACTCATTGAGGAGGCCGATCATTTGAAGAGAAGGGGGGAAATCTGTAAATCTTAATTTCAGGCGGGCAGTCTATTAGAGAAGAAAAAAAAAGAGCTTCATGTTATAAGTGAGAATACATCCTCCTTCCTCATCCTACTCACGCAGGTTTTCATCAGGAAAGGAAGAAAGGAAATGTTTATCTTTAGATTTTAGGTTACAGGTAAGAATTATTAATCACAGAAAGAGGAAGTGCTTTAGCAGGGAAATGTACAACTGCAAACAAACAGATTGCACAAGGAGAAAAAAAAATTACCCCTTTAAGTTCTAGATTACAAGTAAATGCACTCAGTTCAGAAAGATGACATTGATAACGGAGAATATTTCTAGCTCAGGGTGAAATGAGGGGCCCTTGGTGCCTCTGAGCTTGGTTGTTTACTTGCAGACATTTCATTAGCCAGATTTGGTAACATCATCAGTGCCAGTAAAGAGTGGGGTTTGGTCTCAATTTATATTCTAGTGGCATGCCCTGTTAATGTTGATGGGAGTGGTTTTGGAGATTCTTGGATTTGGCTAATTACTGTTAACTTGTTTGGAAGTTCCTTGATTGGGGTATTATTTAATTCTTGGTTGTTGGTCTGATGAAATTATGAAAGATGAAATTATTTTAGTTTGCAATTTTTGATTATCAACAAAAGCTGTTAAAAGAGAGAGAGAGTGTGTTCATGTTTGAGCTCCTGGTAAGAAATTGTGTCTGGCAGAAGGCTGGAATTATCTGCTAAGACCAGGAAATTGACAAACAGCAACTGGGAGCTGTAGTCATTCAAAGTCCAGAAGGACATCGGATATTAAGAGCAGTCATAGGCAGAACCTTCAGAACATAGATAGGCTGTAAAAAAAACCTCTTTCCTGTAAACAGGAGATGGGTGGGACAATTATTCTTTCCTGTGTTTACTTGCCTCTTCTATATTTCACCTCTTTGCTGGAGAACAGAAATTAAACATACTTGGAACTCTGTTTGGCTTCATCTAGTGTACTCATTCATAACATGTTTTGCTGGTTTCTGATTTTAGATAGAGAAATGCTATAAGATAAACTCTAAGGCTTCTCTCTTTCTCTTTGATTTGGTGATTCATAGCCAAGCCTTTGAAATTTTGAGTCTGGTCTAACCTCTTGTTTAGAGACAAGTATAATTATTCAATAGGCATATTATATTAATTTCTGGCCAAGAATGTTGTCTGTGAGGCACTTTATTAATCATATTTATACAAGTCAATCAACTCATAGCTTTTCTCAAGTTATATAAAAATACTTTAGGTGTAAATACTAGTTCTTGAATGGATTTTGTTAAAAGTTGCTTGTTTGGATTATTTGGGATACCAGGATAAAAAAAATCACAGAAGGCTCCAGTTAGAGTTCAGATGTGATGTTTCATTGGAGGTGTTATGATTTAATACAATCATTCTTCATTCTTCAAGTCAGTTCTAACTTACTGCAGTGATCTTACCTACTCATAAATATATTAGCATCTAGAAGTCTGTCAAAAAATGAAGAAAATAGTCCTTTTAAAAAATTATCTACTTTGTGTGACAATGTTCATGATACTTAAGAACCTTGATTGCTCCCGTCCTTCATTTCTCTTTTAAAGACTGTTCCTATTAATTCTTCTTCAATATCTTGTGCTATTTGTTTGAGATGTTTCTATTGTCCCTAGCAGTATCCACTGTATCCCAATCAGAGCAAAATATGGCTGCTATTTGCTTTGGGGGATAATCAATAATTTGGGAAAGGTGACTTAAATCCTAATAAGATCTTCAAACAGGCATTTCCAGCCAAGTCATTCTCAGTTCTGCATCTTTTTTATTTATGATAAATGAAACAGCAAGAAAGAATATCCACTATTGTATAATAGCAATTTGAGTCAATCATGAAGATAGCAAAATACTACAATAAGTAAAACCCTGCTGCTTGTGGGTGATGAGAATTGTAGCCCAACACAAGGCTAGATGGGAAAACATGCAAATTATCGATAAAATTACAAGCCTAGTAAGTCTAACTCAGCAAGATAGATTTATTAAGACTGTGCAGCTGCCACACAATCTTAGGAAAAAAAAACATTTGGGCTTAAGGAGTTTTAGATTGTTTTTCCCAACACAGTGCTGTCCAAACACCCCCTTTCCTTCAAATTCTCTAGTTTTTATGACTAATCATAACTGAGAATATTAAAATGGTAGTCACACAACTACTTATTGCTTCACTCAAAACTTTTGTCCCAGAGAGTAATTTTCATACTGACAAAGGCTGGTCATCCATAACTATCTCTATCATCGTAATAAGTACTGCAGAACAACCAGCCACACAACACATTGACACATGGTAAACTCAATGGCAACTTCTTGAAAACCCAAATCTGTCCATCAGAAGTCCAGTTGCTTCATACTTTCACAATATGGCTACTAGCTCATCCATTCTATACTCAGTGCATTAATCAGAACTTAATTTGAAATAGGGTCAAGCTTTGCATTCATGATAGGAAACAATTTAACTCCAAGAGTGTCCAGAGTGCATTTTCTTCCATACTTGGGAAACATAACTAGCTCAAATATAGCTGGAATTTAAAGCTCTTAAATCAACAACTTTTACAATTTTGGGCAAACCTGGACTCTCACAGCATTTTTTTTTCTTCCATTCAATCATGTCTAATTTTCAGAAACTGGCTGGACAAGTCCTTACAGTTTTCTTCTGAAAGCTTTAAAAGTGTCTTGCTATTGGCTCCTTCCTAGGACTGAGAGAAAGTGATTGGCTCAAGGTAATAAAGCGACATACATTCACACTTACACACACACACACACACACACACACACCTTTCTAAGGTAGGTAAATTGAGGACCCAGTTTGTGGGGGGCAATAAGCTGACTTTGTATAAATATACAAAAGGATGAAGGATATTGCTTAGCACATTGTAAGCCGCCCTGAGTCTTCGGAGAAGGGCGGCCTATAAATCAAATAAAAAAAAACAAAAACAAAAACAAAAAACACACACACACACGTAGGACAATGGCAAAACCTTCAGATCCTAGTCAATTGAAGATATTTAGCCATTATTCACTATTATTCATATAAACATTAAAGTCTTAACCAAGAATACAAATGGCGCACAGCTTCCATGATTTTTATTCAGTAAAGACCAACTCACTTAAATTTCTGTTTCCCAGCCCTGCCCCTAGCAGATGGTAAAAATAGTGAGAAATTATTAACAATAATGGCATGCTTGGGCTCCTGATTTTTCCTCATTGGTGGAAGCTGCAAATTTAATCCAGAAAGCCTCATAATTCCTTCTTTCTATCTAAACTAAATTTCTAAATTTCCTAAACTAAATTTGTTATTATTTTTCCACAAATCTCTGTATCATGCCTATAGTCCTATTTTCTATGCACACATACAGAGAGACACATGGAAGCAGGAGACAAATAGGAGTGCAAATTAGAGTAGGAAAATTACATGCGGATTTAGAGTTAAACAACCTCATCCTCCTTGTTGCATTTCAACAAAATCTGGACTTGGGGCATTGTGAATAAACACTTCTCTGCACTGAATTAAGGCAATTTGCAGAGTCTTGTGGCACTGGCGATTCTCTTTTTGTTTCTTCCATACCTGAGTAGAAAAATAGAATGGATGCTAATAAATGCATTATAGTTTTCCTCTCATTTCCAGGTTATTACATTGTTTTAACATTTATGCATGTTTGTAGATATTGCACAAACCACATTGACCTTGGAACAAGTTTCAACCATCCCATTTCCTCTCAAGGCAATAAAACTTACAAAACAGGTTTCAGTGCTTTGACTACAAGAGAGAAATCACTTTTGGGCGGGAACCTAACTGAGTCTTAATGCTTGAGGAAGCATACCTAAAACCAGCAGTTCCTATAAAGAAGATGAAGAAACTTTTCTTAACATTTCCATAAGGAAGACAGCATCAAAACAAGCCATGGAAATTACAATTTTGAGCTAACTTTCTCCCTAGGAACAGGGGGCTATCTAGAAAAACAGAAGTAAAACCAGAAATAAAGCAAACTTGTTCGTGGTGATTCTTCTTCATCTCGACATCTTCATTGTGGAATTGCAAGGATTTATAAAGTCAAGACAGCATCTCAAGCTCAGAATATCCCCCTGACAAGGGAACACTAAGGATTGTGGTGCTTTATCACCCAGCTCTAGAGGCATGAGTTGGTTCTCAAAAAGCCTTGGGAATTCCCAAGGGAGCACTGGGCAACTGAAAAATCGACTGGAAGATCTGAAAAAGCCCTGGAAGAAAGAAGCCAGCCCTTCAATGTTACAGCATAGTGAGACCGCCAGGCTAGCTGTGGATGCCTTTCTGGAACAAGGAGAAGCTGGCTACCTGCAAGTCATCGCTAAAGAAAAAGAACTACCCTTCCTCTCCACAATGGACATGGCTTACATGAGCCAGCACCTCCAAAGCATCCCAGAATCTCCAAAGAAGGGGCTGGAGGCAGGATTCTCAAGATCTGACAGCATGGACAGGGAATCTCTCCTCTCTGAGATGACATCTGGGACATACTTCCCATTAATGTCAGATATTGATCCCCCTCAACTGGAGCTCGGTTGGCCAATGATGCCTTCCGTCACAGTGCTCAACCGAACAGAAGTCAGTTTGTATTTCCAAAGGGATAAAGCAAACAATGTGAAAGAATTACTTCGATCTCTAATAAGCAAGGCCAAGACAGTAAGTAGAACATTTTAAGGCATTTAAAAACAGGAGATAAAGCTAATCGGTGTGGTTTTTAAGATATATAAAACTACTGGCTCCCATTTTAATTTTTTTTTTAAATTTTTTTACTCTGCATATACTTTTAATGTATTACTTGATGGATTTATTTTTGTTATGTTTGTATGAGTTTTATATTTAACAAATTGTATATATGCAAAAAAAAATGAGCAATGCAGATGACTCTTGGTTCCTTTGTTCTTTGACTTTTAGTTTTCTGAGCTATGTTGGAACACGTTCGCAAAAACAAGTGAGCAGAACTGGACACTTTTTATTTTGAAGACTGTTCAAAGAAGTTTAGGAACAGAACAATGTTTGATGGCCCAATAATTATATTGCATATTATTTGTTCCAATGAAATCATAGCAGTTTTGGAATTTATACTTCACTGTTATGGAGCAAAGGAGTCTAAGCATGTCCTGGATATCTTATGCAAAGATCAGAGGAGTAATATGCTCTTTGTTTTAGAACCAGAATTTCCATATTGTGTTAAACTGTGAGGAAAATGCTTATGACTGCATTATTCAAAGTAGATATAGCCCTTAGGCGGTAGATAAAAATATTCCATAGCTATTGAGCCTTCAATTTGGCAGCCTTTGCTACAGTCAGCTGAGGCTTAACAAAGAAGTACTTTGAAGGAGTACTTTAATGAGTAATAAACATGGAAAACATTACATACAATGTGACTTTCCCAAGGAATGTCTATTAGTTGTCAGATTTCTTTTGTTTGTTTTCCAAGATATTTGCTTCAAAATCCAAATAGATTCCCCATTTTGGCATACTTTATAGAACATAGAACATACACACCTATATGTTCTATAAGTGTGTGTGTATGTGTGCGTGCGTGTTTTCTTTAGTTCAACTGTATCCAATTCCCAGGGACTACCTGGACTAAGACCCTACAATTTTTCTCCAAAAGTTTTTTAGAAGTGGATTGCCATTGCCTCCTTCCCACAACTGAGAGGAAATGATCCAGCTGGTTTTGTCCTTAAGGTGGGACTAGAACTCATAGCATCCCAGTTTCTAGCCAAATGTCTTAACCATTACACCAAACTGGTATATATTTGTATAGAAATCATCCCAAAATATTCCTGTGTAAGTGTGCACTCAAATCCTCTATGGAAGGGAGACTGTACACCAAAACAAATATTCCAGACTTTATTCATTTGTGTCCCTATTGAAATTACTTAATGGAAAATTGTAAGAGATGTGTGAGATTTGAATTTTAAATAGATTTTCATTCAGTCAATGTTGGAAGGTTTTCGGCAGTTGGCATAGTTAGTCTACTCAACAAAATTAGTTTAAAATAAAAATAATGAATACTATTTGAGGCTAATACTATACATTACAACTAAAAGTCTGAGAATACTGCATAAAATAAGTAGGAATTGTTTTAAAAAATATAATAATTCTGTTTTGCAAATGGCTTTTTCTTAGAAATTCTAAATAATTTAAAATCAGATGGAAGAAAAATGCCCAATGACAGGACATAGGGATTTTTAAAAAAAGGTTTTCTGAATAAAAGAGATATTTAGAATATTTTTCTCCTATCCATCAATTTAATTCCTATAAATTTAGGAATCAAATACACAGGATGAGAATCTGGGAGGGGATTGTAACGAGGCTGACAGAAATGCCTATCAAAACAAAGCAGAATGAATGTCGATGCCAAAACCAGTAAACCTGATGGATCAAATACCTATAGGATTCTCTTTCTTAGCTAAATGTAGGCCTCTCCGTACATTCTTTTGAGAGGGTGTGATTCCCACAGGCAGTGAGCAGGCAGGATGCCTCCTGAAAGTTGAAGTGCTCCCAAATTTTTGCCCTGGAGAAAGCACGGCAATCCAAATTTTTCTCCAGGATGTTTTTGGCACAGACGGTAAAAGGACTGCCATACTTTAATTAAGTGTGATAGTGATTTTACTTTCTAAATGTAAGCCATCTTCAATCTTGGCATGCGGAAGGGAAAGGCATAAATGAATGGTTAGATAAACAGGGCTTCATCAGTTTGAGGTGGAGACTGTTCTCTGGTTGATAGTCTAAAATAAAATCTTCAGAGCAGGAATTTATAACTTTTTGGATACAGTGGGCACGTGTGGTTTTCTGACAACATGGCACAGGAAAGTCTTACAACATAAGAGGCATGAAAGGCATAGATGATGTCAAAATATTCATTTACCAGTAGGTAAACACTGAAGTTTTACTAGCTTCTGCCACTCCCATTAATCCAAATAAGCTTTCTCCCACTTCAGTTCACTCTGAGTTTTTTGTGGAGGGAGGTAGATAGGCATCTTCCAAACAAATCATTTGGTTTTCATAAGATGCCTCTGGAGTCAGTGTGAAATACAGAGCCATGTTTTAAAGTAAGAACAATGTTTGAGATAGATGCTCTGTTTTATAGAATGCTGATTTAATTAAAACGATTTCTAAAAATCCATAGGTAGGGCAAGAAGCTTAAGCAACCCCAAGTAGGATTATTATGGGATACAGTGGTGCTTAGGCATGCCATATTAGAAGCCCAAGAATAAAAAAATGACTAAACTCTTCTTTGAAAAGTAATTAAAAGAAGTCCTATGTGATTCATGTATTTGGAGTGGATATTTGTAGATAATTTTAAATTGCAAGAGATGCCACTTCTGAATGTTCCATCTACATTTGAAATTCCTTGCAAATAGAAAACAAATTTATCATAGGACAAAGTTAACCTAGCTTTTGTCCTCTGAACTGTTTTCTTAGTTGATAAAGATTTTTTTTCAACATAGGAAAACATTTAAATGAGATGTAAGGAGAGCTCTCTGGACCTGAAGGCAAGACTCTCAAAATCGAGAATTTGCTAGAGGGCATCTGGATTTTTGCAGCTCAGACATGGTATATCTATTTCCTTTCCTCTCATTTCTTTGCATTCCTGACCATCTAAGTCTGTAGAAGGCAAGGAGCAAGTAATGCTCTGGGCCCCAAGGCAACTCTTCTCCATCTTCACAATATTTACATCACTGTAATTTCTTCAAAATGTTGCCACCCTATTCTGCTATATTTGTACAAAGTTTTCCATCAATTCTTCCTGGAAATGTTCTGTCCGAAGAGAAAGCAGCAGGCAAATGAAGAAAGAGTAGAAGAATTAGGTGCAGTCCTAGTTTGTACATACACTTCATGGTAATCAAGATTTATAATAGAGACTAATTACTTAGTTCCTTCCTGGAATGCTGTCATCTGGAATATCATTATAAAATGTTAATGGACATGGAAAGCAATTCTATAACATGCAGGGTGTCTTACATCATGCATATGCAGGGGGAAGTGTCACTAGATTATAGCTTCCCATAATTCTGTGTGATAGAAAAGATATACAGTATATTGTAAAAAGCTCAGTAACTCTGGAATGCAATCATTTGCACATAGTTTTCTCTGGATTCTCTATAAAAACAAAGTGAAAAAAAGAAAAAGATTCAGAAATAATAACTAGTGAGGAAGCACTATGGAACAGAGTTTCAAAACTGACTTTTAGGTGCTAACTAGTTTTGCCCTTATTTTATTAAAGCGAGCTGATTCTATGCATATTTACTCAGAAAAGGCCTTGATTAAAGTTTTTAAAAATTGCAGCCAGAAGCACTGAAAAAGGGTTTTATATGGGTATTTGAGTTGTTTAATAGGGCAGATCCACTGATCATGTTTTGACAATGTCTTCTGTTCTACTTGCCACTTTACCTCAATCTACCAAAAAATTGTGCAGGTGATTGCAATTGTGATGGATCAATTCACAGATATGGAAATACTCAGTGATCTGATAGAAGCTTCAAACAAACGTCGTGTTCCTGTTTATCTGATCCTTGATGAAAAAAACCTAAAGGAGTTTACAGAAATGTGCAATAAAATGGAGGTCACCATGGATGACTTTCTGGTATGTATAATCAGTTTTAGTTTTTGATTTTTGATTTAATGTCAATATTAAAATAGGATGTAATGGACCATGAAAGTGAAGAAAAAAGACAATTTTAAATCTGCTTTTATTTCAATCATTCTCATCAGTAGGATGAACATGGGTTGGTTTGTTCAGCTAAAGGCAACAATTGAAATCAAAGAGCAACAACAACAACAATAGCAATATAAGGCCTTCCTTCCTTCCTTCCTAGGGTCCTTGATTGACTGTTTGGGGATCTGTAATGCTTCTCTTATTGAACATCAGTTCCAGGATACTTTCTGAATTATATTTACCCCTTTTCTGTTAAGTGGTATGATATCAGTAATACACCTTTATTGGATGATTGAGAGTTGAGTTATAATCTATTTTCCATGTAAAGCAACAAGGCTGAAGCATAATGTGCAACTGGATGGCAAGTAGAAATTTTAAGTGTTTCTTTTCAAAGAATTATGTGCTGATAGATATCATATGTCCAACCTTTGCCTTTCACATACCCATTGAACAAACAAAAGCTCAGAACAAAACAATGCCTGAAGTTAATAGATGAACCTTATTTACTGAAAAAAGCAGTCCACAATCACAGTTGTCCATATTTTAGCCTTGTGCTTCAGTATAAAGGAGATGAAAAACTGTACATTGCTTTCATCCAATAATTTTGATTGATTGGCTGAGGCAAAATTAAAGATGGCACAGACACATTTGCTTTATATATTACAAATGGAGTGAAGTTTACTTCTGATGCTCAACAAAATTGAAAGAAAGATGTCTTAGGCTTAAGACTGCATTCAAAAAGACCAGGAGGATCTACAGGTGTATGTTGTGTCTCTGTATGTGTATATATGTTAAAAGAGTCAAAATAGCTGTCACTTCCATTTGCCCTATCTACTCTAGTTGTTGTTACTGCTGTTGTTTATGTTTAAAAGACAAAGGAATGTTGTGTGCATTGACATTTATATCTGAAAGTGAAAATGATTGGCATTTGCAAATGGAAGATCAATTAATTTTATTTTTAGGGTACTGTATTTTGCAAACAATTTTAATCAAATACAGTTGTTTTACACACACACACACACACACACACACACACACACACACACACAGGGCTCTCATACATGTGTTTGTAGGGGAAAAAGAATCTCTGGGATTGTTTTTCTGGAGTAAAAACCTAGATTGGGAAGCAAAGTATTTCTTCGGATTTGGATTTATATTGCATATTTGTTCAGCCTGTTTTTAGTTGAGCGAGAGTTATGTTCAGTTCATGGATATCTTGTTTTTGGGTAACTATGGCATTTTCAATGTGATTAAGTAGTCCATGATTTACAATAATTCATTTAGTGACTGTTCAATGGTACAACAGCACTGAAAAAAAGTGACTGATGACCATTTTTCACACTTATGACCATTGCAGGATCCCCAGGGTCACGTGATCAAAATTCAGACACTTGACAATGATTCATATTGATGATGGTTGCAGTGTCCTGGGGTCATGAGATTTTCAGTAGTTATATTTGATATATTTAATTTAGACTCCAATTTTATATCCTTTAAAATTTACAAGAGGCTTCTGAAAAGATAAAACTGGGGTTAAAATTGATAGAATCAACAAAGCATAAATGCTGGATTTTACAATAATTTTTTAAAACATTTATTGATTTTAGGCATATTTTGCAACCATTAATTCCAAGATTGACGTTCACTCATAGGGTTACAGTATATATAAGCTCTGCACAGAAAGTCAGCAGTATCTGTTTTGAAACTTTCTTATGCTTTTCTTATTATTTTAGAATATGCGCATACGATCTGTAAGTGGAGATACATACTATAGTAAAGCTGGCAAGAAGCTTACAGGACAAGCCCTTGAGAAATTTGTGTTGATAGACTGTGAACAAGTCCTTGCAGGGACTTACAGGTGAGACGTAACAAGTATACTTCAAATAATGTCATTTACAAAGGGAATTGTCTGTTTGTCTAGAGATTTCTGGGACTAATATATCCTAACTCAGAGTGATTGCAGGATATGGTTAAAAAAAACACCAAGATGCCAGATTTTCTATTGCACAATTGCAGCTAACAACTTGATTTTTTTAACCTTGCCTTTTAGACACCCTTGACTAAACGAATGTGGCAAATTATTTAAATTATTATTTAAATTACTTCTATTTAAAATTATAGTGCTTTGTATCCTTCTGACAGGTCAGGTGTCTAAGGTGCTACACAAAACTGTGTATCTTCCATTTCAGTGGAAGGAAAATGAAATTTTGCAAATGGTGAATATGTTATTTGTAAATGTACAAAAAATCATATTAAAACATATATAAAACAAATTCTGTTCTTTTAAAGAACTTTTAAAAAATGTGTCTCCTATAACAGGAGGATATACTATAGGATTACAATTTTAAAAACACATTCTAACTGCTACCCAGTCCCATAATCTAATATTTTTCAGAGATTCTGAATTTTCATAATTTTCTAGTCAACTGAAGGTTGTGGAAGTAGAAATCTTAACAGTTGGAAAGAATATGCTTAAGGAAAAGTATTCTAGGATAAAAGCCTATTAAGTGCTATGGAATTTACTCCCCAAAAACAAGCACAGGAACACATTATAATATTGCAAATATATATATCCTTAAAGTGAAATAAATCCTAGGGAATTTTGATCCCCCTAATTATTATATTACATGTTTGTCTTATACTAGCTCCAAGGAATGGAGAGCAGCATATAGATAGTCCTTGCTTAATCGGCCTAAGTGAGACTGGAATGTTTATTGCTAAGCAAACAATTATTAGGCAAAATATCACATGACTGCACAGCTTAGAGTTTCAGAACTCCCAATTGCCACATGGTCATTAGGCCAGAACATCATGCTTCTCCTGTCCTGCTATGCTCACCTTCCTTTCAACTCTACTCCACCTAACTATATTTGTCCCATCTCTGTTCTTTTGGCTGCCCTACACTCTGCCTTCACCCATATTACCCTACACTCCATTGCCCTTGCTACCACCAACTGACCTTGGCTATCTTCTTCCTCTCAATACTGATGAGGTGCTCCTGGTCTGGCCCTTTGTGCAGCAACTGCTGGCTTGCGAAGCTGCATGTGGCCTTCTTGTGTTGCCTCACAAAGGGCCAGGCTGGGCATGCTTCATCAGCAGCAGGAGGAAGAAGTGAAAAATCAGCTGGAATGGCAAAGAGTGGCAGAAGCAGTGGAGGGCAGGACAGTCAAAAAGCAGAGATGGTGAGGAGTGATAGGTGGGCAGGTAGAGTTAAAAAGCGCCCTGTGGTTGTAAATAAGAGTGGGCTGCCAAAACTCTGAATTCTGATCATGTGACCACAGGGATGCTGCAACGGCTTTGAGAACCAGTTATAAATATCATTCATTCAAGATCATCACAAATTCAAATAGTCATTGAACAAATGGTTGTTATGAGGACTACCTGTATACAACTTCCTATCTTAAAAACGAGCCTGTGCAACACATTAGGTTGAGAAATGACTCAGGATCTCCCCAACTTATTTCCAAGTAAATACATATAAGGCCACAGTGATCCAAACTTTCACATAAAAATACATCCTGGTTGACTCACATCAAGTCATTATATATGTTTCTTTTTATTTAATATTCATGTATTTATTTTAAAAGGAGTATTATATGGCTGCCTATTTTATATAGATGATAATCCCAGATGGCTCATAGCAACATTCCATAGCAAAAAAATAACCCCCCAAACCAGTGGTGAAATCCAAATTTCTTTACTACCGGTTCTGTGGGCGTGGCTTGGTGGGCGTGGTGTGGCTTGGTG
>JANHFK010005744.1:47353-72933 GCA_036250565.1 Sibynophis collaris
CACATGGTCACGCCCACCAAGCCACGCCCACAGAACAGGTACCAAAAACAATTAGATTTCACCCCTGGAATTGAGGTGATTTTTATTTGCATACAGTGTAAGCATATTTCCATACAATACATCTATAGTTAGTCCAAATTAAGGGATTACAAAATTGTAAAAAGGGAGATTTAGTCATTTAACCAATGCCGTAAGCCTGCATAACACACTGCATTAACTGATTTACTCAGTATAGTGAGCTAAATAGTAGTTGGCTAGTGTGTATTTTAGTGCATCATGCAAACACAACTTCAGTTGTACTATATGAGGGTTTACAGTGAAAGTAACAGAGTAAATTTCATAAGCCAAAAAAACAAAAACAAAAATTCTCTGGTATTTACATCAATGTATGTGATTTGCGTGATTAAGTAACTTGTGCTAGGAAGGTCTGCAGATTACTTACTCTTTGATTTAAATTGGGAATAAAAGATACCCTTCACTCCAACAAGATTATTAAACTGTGGTTACATACAACAATAACAAACACATTCTTGCCAACTGCAGAGAGTAATTTATCTGTTTGTAGGCCAAATCTGTCTCTTCAGTATGGCCAGGCATTGGGTTAGTTAACACTACACATTTGAGCCACAAATTAATCAAGATTTTAATTTACTGTTATGCAAACTCAGCAATTCAAATCCTGCAAATTGGTGTCATTCAGTGGGTACTACATTATTCTGTCACATTAGGAACAGCTCAGTAAGTTCCCTTTCTGTTGAATGCAGATCAAAAAAAGTCCCTATGGCTGATAGACAGCTTTATATGCCCTCCTTTACATTGAACTATACTACAGTAGTATTTTTCAAACTTGTCAATTTTTAAGATTTTAAGATTTCAACTCCCAGAATTCCCCAGCCAGCAATTTTGGGAGTTGTAGTCCACTCATCTTAAAGTTGCCAAGTTTGAAAACACTACGATGCCCACAAATTATCCCTATCAGGTCTCTGGGATCTGTAATCCAAGATATCTGGAGCACTTGGGGGGAGGTACCCAAAGGAGGGAGACTAACTCAAATCAAACATGCTTATACAAGGCTTGCAGCAGGCAGCTCTTGCATTAGGCACTAGTCTGACAAAGCAAGAGGCCCATTCAGCCACCTTCTCAATGTTTGGTATGGAGAGTCATGATGGAGACAGAAAATAATGATTTTTTAAAAAACAATTTAATATAATTAGTTCCAAGTTCATATTAGTATATTTTATAATGATGAAGTTTCACTTCCAAAACAGTATCAGAAACACAGGATTCATTCTTGGACCTATCATATAGTTCCCAGGTGGCTCATGAGGCACTAGGAATCAGATTACAAAAAACATTTTTCTCTCTATTAATATCCTTTCCCCCCCACCTTATTGCTACTGCTGGTATCAGCAATTCTCCTAGCAGAATGCTCTAAAAGGCTATCTGCTTCTCCCATTAGAAGACCCCTATCAGTTTCCCCACCAAGAGGCTGTGCCAGAAAGAGACAGGCAGGGATAGCCACTGTGCACCTAAAGATCCAGCAGAGATTAATGGGAGTAGCAGTTTAGGAGGTCTATGTGACTTCAGGCCAATCACTCTCTCTCTCTTTCTCAGCCCAGCCCATTTCACAGGGATGTGGGGAAAATAGAAAATACCACCTTGAATTGACATTTATTTATATCTGCCTTTAATTTATAAAGAACAAGTTGTTGAACATACCTAATAATACATACCTAATAATAACATACCTAATAATACCACACACACACACACATTGACTAATATATAAATATAAATCAATATATAGCGGTCTGGGCATAATACACTTATTTTATACACATGTGCACATGCACACACACACATATCTCTGTATCTATGTCTGTCTATGTTGTTTCATATATATGTGTGTGTATTAAAAATGAGGGAGATGGGTGGTTAAAAAGTTGAACAAATAAATACATATTCACATACATTTACCTTCTCTCACTCTCTATGTCTCTGTATATGGTGTGAATATGGTGTATATATGTGTATATATGTGTATATGGTGTGAATATGGTGTATATAGTGTGAACGTATATGTGACAAAACCTAATCCTCCTCATCTTTTTTGGCCGTCTGCGCCCGAAATCCCTGAGAGGAGCCAAAGGGCGGTCCGTCTCTCTCACTCTACAGGTGGAGTGAAAAGGCTCCGCCTCTTTGCTCTCATCCAGCGGCGCCGGGAGTTTAGCCCTCCGGAGCCGCCGCCCTCCCTCATAAACCGCCTCAATCCTCTCCCCCGCCCACATCGCAGTGGGCGGAAGCTTCTGGGAAGATGGGGGGAAAAAAGAGAGATCCAAGGCCGGGGTGCAATTGTCCAATGAGCATCAACCCAGGAGAAATGACATCACAAACGGAATAACGTCACTGTCCGTTTCCGGGTTGCCGTGCTTGAGGCCCGTCCTCGTGTGTCGGAGCGTCGAGTCGCTTTCTACCTTTTCTTCTTGTTTTTTTGCCGGGCCTTTGACGGTTATGGCGGTCCGGGCGAGCTTCGAGAACAACAACGAGATCGGCTGCTTCGCAAAGCTCACCAACGCCTACTGTCTGGTGGCCATTGGAGGCTCCGAGGGCTTCTACAGGTCATTATAGAGAGCTCGACCTCTTTTCTCTTCCTCCCCTCCGGATCTTAGCCGGGGTTTGCTTTGATTATCCCACAGGCATTAAATGTAAAGAAGAACGAGTGGGAAAGGCTGCGGGCTCTTCCTTTATGCCGAAAGAGCACGATTGGGCTTTTTTCCCCCCCTTCTGTGATTATTACTTCCATTGTTTGAGACAGGTTGGGTTGGGCAAAACCAAGCAGACAAAAATGACCCAGTGTCACCCGTGGGTGAGAGGAGATTTCGATGTGGGAGTCCCCAACCTCCCTCCAGTACTGACAGCTATATCAGGGATCAGCACAGGTGATCAGCTCTTTTACTTGGGCTGTACAGGTAGTCCTCAACTTACGGCCACAATTGAACCCAAAATTTAAATGAGAATTTTTTAAAGTGAGTTTTGCCCTACTTTACAACTTTTCTTGCCACCTTTGTTAAGTGAAACACTGCAGTTGTTATATTAATAACGCAGTTGTTAAGCGAATCTGGTTTCCTCGTTGACTGCTTGTCAGAAGGTCACATGACTCCAGGACACTGCAACTGTCATAAATGTAAGTCAGTTGTCGAGCATTTGAATTTAAATCACATGACCATGAGGTTGCTACAGTGGTCATAAATGTGAAAAATGGTCATAAGTCACTTTTTCCAATACTGTTGTGACTTTGAACCGTCACTAAATGAACTGTTGTAAGTTGAGGACTACCTGTACTGAATAGATTAGGTCAAAAGATGTCAGTAAGACTGCTTCTTTGCATATTATTCCTTTATTAAACTTTTTGAAAATGTAGCCCTTCAAGCATGTTTGAATGGAACTTCATGCTCTTCCTTGCATATTTAAATCTTATTCTATTGTATTTTAGTGTATTTGAAGGGGAGCTTTCTGACACTATTCCTGTAATTCATGCTTCTATTGCTGGATGTCGAATCATTGGCAGAATGTGTGTGGGTGAGCTGCTTTTTTCATATAAATTATTTTGGGTTTCCCTTAAAATTAGAATTTATTAGATTTAAATGCAGAATTTCATCCCATTTTAGCCTTAATATATTGTGACAAGCAGTTTGACTAGGTAGTTTGTAATATATCAGTAAAGGAACACAAGCTGCTATTGTACCCTTCATTTATAAAGTATAAATGTACTGTTGAGTTCAGCTCATGTTTATCCTGATAGCATTTGAATGAGATAATTATAAAAAGTTTAAAAGTTGAATGTTTTTGCTTACCATTAGAAATGATACCAGGCTCTGGAATTGAAACATTAACATTACTACTATGGGATTGTATTCAACAATCTTTTTATGTTAAAGGGGTTGGGGAGTGTCTATTCATATATCTATAGGCTCTCATTGCCTCAATTGCTACAATTTTTGGGAAGATGGAGAAACTTCTTATCTAAGTGCCTACAGAGACTAAATAGGGAGGATGGGGTGATGAGGATGATGTTCTCATCACTGCCTTATTTTCAAAATCTTATATTAATCTATTATAAGACATGCTAATTAAAATAATGTGTTTTATAAAATAAAACCGATTAATCATCTTTATTTAAATTTATTATGGTGCCCACTCCCATTTACTATCTGTTGTTGAGCTATAATACTTTCGTTAAATTCAATTTTATGCAGGACAGTGATAGTGGAATTGAGAGAGGTGATAGGTAAGCAGAATATTGTTCTTTTTTTCAAATATATGCTTGCATTTGTGCCATGGATGTATTTTGTTAGAAGACTAACTCTGGCAGTACTTTAAACTATTAAAGGTCAGATGCTGTTAAAGAACATTGATTAGATTCATCATGTCCTGATGTATTATTTTATGACATAGAATGTTGGAGACAGGAATTGAAGGCAGGTTTTTTTTCCCCTATATTTTAGGTAACCGGCATGGTTTATTAGTCCCAAACAATACAACTGACCAGGAACTTCAGCATATCCGAAACTGCCTTCCTGACTCAGTGCGAATCCAGAGGGTGGAAGAACGTCTTTCTGCATTGGGCAATGTCACTGCATGCAATGACTACGTAGCACTTGCCCACCCAGACATCGATAGAGTAAATATAAAAATAAATCATAGTACTAAACATTACCGGTATATTTGCAGTAACTAAACTTGAACAACAGTTTAATATTTTTTGTTGAGCATTTGCTATATGTCTTTGCTTGATATATTCAGCGACCATTCAAAGTTATGATGGTGCTGAATGAACGATAATTAAGACTGGTGGTTGATTGAAATTTGGGCACTTGGTGACTGTCCATATTTACAATCTTCTCAGTGTCCCAAGGTCACATTCTCCTGCCCTGTGCAAAACTGCTTTTGCTTCAGCTTTCTTCGCTCCTCTTTCTCCTGCTATCTCTGTTGTTTGACTGTCCTGCACTATGCCACCTATCTCTGTTGCCTCCCATTCCAACTGACCTTTGCTGTGTTCCTTCTGTTGATGGTTCGGATCCAGGTGCTGGGCCCAGGTCATGTGCAAGCGAGCACAGCAGGGTGGCAGAATTTCATCTGCAGAAAGGAGCTTGCCTGGCCCAGTCAGGAGAAAGCAGGAGGATAGAACCAGTAGGGTTCTGCAGAAGAGCTACATTTGCCATAGCACAAGGAACAATAGCTTACAGATTATGCAGAGTGCAGTGGGATGGAATGGCGAGATGTAGTATGTTCTGTTGCTAGGCAAGGCAGCAGAGGCTATAGTTCCTGATGAAGGTAGTGACTGCTTGTGGGTGCTGTTTGGGATGGCGACAGAACTGGAGAAAGTAGAGGGACGGGCTCTGCAGCTCACATTGGAAGTGCTTCTGGAGAACTTACTGCAATAGGCTTTCTATGTGGATGCTGGAGCCACTCCTACAGTAGGAAGGGTACATCCAACTGAGGCAACTACTGGCATTTTGCAAAGCCGTGTGGAGGCAAGTTTGGCTGAGCAAGCAGAGAACTTGTAGGTAAGCTCTATCAATGCTGGACTCAACTCCGCCCTTTGCTGAAGCCCACAATTCTTCTGCTCAGCCTCACTTCTAAAGTGAATGCAGATGACTAATGTAATTGAGGTGTCTCACTAGCAGGTTTGAAGGCAAACCCTGCACACACGCACTGTCTCCAAGAAGCTTGTATACTAACCATGCAGGTAAATAACTTTGGCATAAGGTTTATGATTCAGAGTCACAGAAAAACTTGTAAGAACATGAATAAAAGAATTGGGAAATAAAAAGTGAGAAATGGAAATCTTTTGTCTCTTACCTTTACTGACGTGCCCTGTTGGTTACTTTCTCAGTCATTGTATGTGATCATGTTTCATGATTATTTAATCTTTGAATTATTGCATATCAGACATTTTGAATACAAAATAGCTGAATGTAAATACATCTGCATATGTAAATATATATAGATGAATCGCTTTATGGAAGGTAGTTTCTTTTTTAAGAAATCCTTTTTGGAGAAGTGATTATATTCTTTAAGTTAGTGACCTGGCTCTTAATTCTCTTGAATACTTGAGCTGGAAGGGTGTGGCCTGAAGGGTGTTATCCATTGTTAGGTTACTGCAAGGGTGTCAAACTGGCAGACCATGGGTTGGATTCATCACACGTAGGCCACTCGCACCCTGGCTCCACAAAGGCAAAAAACATCACAATATGTCACAATCGAGTTTGACACTCGTGGATTATTGGAAAAAGTACAGCTGGAAGCAATTGCACAAGTAGATCGACAAGTACAAACATGAGTGATCTTAATAATGGAATAGTTTTCATAAGCAGTATCAAAGTTTTGAATTTAGTATTTGAGCTAGAGTGAAAATGGATTGTACAATTAATTCAAGAGGGATGATTTTGGGCACAAGTCCTAGAAATAGGACTTATATAATAAATATTAGAATAAAAAATGAAAGTTTGGGAGTTATTTATATTTCATTTAAGGACTTCCTAGATGTGCCTTTAATGTCAGGTGCCCAATATCTCTGTTTTGACATCCTGTCTTCAGTTTGTTATAGCACTTGGTTGGTGCAAAGAACTGGATTTTAGAATGAATGCAACTTCAAGGATATTGGTGATGGGACTTTTAAAATACTTCATATTCTAGCAATCTAAAGATACAAAGTCTGTTTGAAATAGGTTTACAAGATTAAGTTGATCTGATCAGTGCTGTCACTAAACAGGCATTTCAGTTAGTTTTTATGATCACTTAAAATCAGACAAATATGTTCTAACAACCCTAATTTTAAATCTCAATTTTTTTCCACAGGAGACAGAAGAGATTCTAGCTGATGTATTAAAAGTCGAAGTATTCAGACAGACAGTAGCAGACCAAGTACTTGTGGGAAGTTACTGCACATTCAGTAACCAGGGAGGATTGGTACACCCTAAAACCTCTATAGAAGATCAGGATGAGCTTTCCTCATTGTTGCAAGTCCCCCTTGTGGTAAATGTTCTTTCTGTTCAAATCTTGGAATGTTCAGTTACTTTAAACTATATTTTGAGCCAAATTATAGAATTTTAACATCTTGTGACTTGGGAATATACTCATCGACAGTTTCATCAATCTATATGCCACTGTAACTTAGCTGTATCTCAGAGCTGAAGAAACTTCTTGGATGAGAAGTGAAAAGTCTTCAAAGAAAAACCAGAAAGTCCAGTTGCCTCTTGAAAAAGCACCTTTGGGACAATCAATTATTCGTTGTATGGGTATACTGTGTATATACGTACAATGATATACTATAAAATAAAAATAAAATAAATCATCACCTGGATGACAGAATCTCCATAGACATTGTAACTCAATACAGGAGATCTCTTTCTATGGTGTTTCTAATTGTTTCAATATTTTTCCTTCAACTTCTTTTTGGTTTAAATAGTGATGTCCTTTCAGGATAAAGAAATGGGCAGCAAAACAATTATTTCCCAATATGCATGATATATTGAAGCCTAATCCTAAATGAACCATACAATTAGGAGCAGTGAAAATTTAGATGAACAATGCCAGTGAGGAGACAGTGAGAAATACATCTGGTATAGTTGTGTTACTTGTATTTAATACCATATGACATATCCAGTAGGAATGATGGTAATTGTGGTTCACACATTTTGCTGAGCTATTATTTCTAACCATGATTTATTGAATAAGCCAGAGTGGCTGTGTTCGTAACACTAAGCCAGAATGCATGGTTTAGAAAATGGAGAAAACTGCCAATTCAATGACTGTTGATCATCAGGAATATTGTGCATGCTTACTAAAGGCCTTGTCCTCTGATCTATTTAAATAGTTACAAATAAGGGTTATATTCATGCAATCTTAAGCAAGAAGAGCTGATAATACCCATGAGAAAGAAGTTCTTAAAACACTAGTTATCTTTCTTACCAGGCTGGAACGGTTAATCGTGGCAGTGAGGTGATTGCAGCTGGAATGGTTGTGAATGACTGGTGTGCCTTCTGTGGTCTGGACACAACCAGCACAGAATTATCTGTTATTGAGAGTGTCTTCAAACTTAATGAAGCACAGCCAAGTACCATTGCTACCACTATGAGAGATTCTTTGATTGACAGGTAAGTCAGACATTGATCTACTTTCAAAAATTGTTAGCAATTGATAGTAGCCAGAATATAACTACACTAGTAATGGCTTTCTTCAGTCTTACGTTTCCAATCTTCTGGAAATCACAAGGGATTTCAGCACTCTGAGAAAATGTATAAGACTACTTTATCATTAATAATATATAAATGGGTTTCCCCCTCCTCCACCTGCTTTTATCTGCTTCCAAGAAGAGCACATAGTGCTTAATCGCTGATAAAGGTGAAAAACCAATGGGAAAATTGCATTGATATATGTCAAGTCAACTGGATAGGAATAGTTCAGCATTATTATTATTACAAGTAGTCCTAACTTAATAATCAATATTGGGATCAACAGGTCTATTGCTAAGTGATGTGATCGCATGATTGCCACTTGTGATTTTTACTGCCAGCTTCTCCATTGATTCTGCCTGTCAAAAGATGGCTGTGAAGTGCGTAAATGGCAAACAATAGATTGTGGAAAGCTATGACAGTTGTAAATACTTTCTGGTTGCAAAGTGCTGAAATCTTAATTACTTACGTTTATTTGAATTTATATACCGCCCTCCTCCCTTCCGGGACTCAGGGCGGAAGGGAGTCTTGACAGGGATGCTGTGACACTTGTAAGTTCAACTTTTCCAGTGCTGTCATAACTTTGAACAGTTGCTAAATAGGGCAGTCATCAAGTGAGGACCACCAGTACTGCACTGATAACTACCATTTCTGTACGCAGAAAGGCTATCCTAATTTTGAGACTGATGTTTTATGTGCATCTCACTTAGTTTTAGTTTGGGGTACTAATTTTCAATTGGACTTTGTCTGATTTTATAGATCAAGAATGAAACTAGAACTGGAATCCTTCAAGTATATTTTTTGCTAATAATTTCTTTTCCCTTTTGTAGCTTGACATGATGTGCTCCAGGAATACTACGTGTGAAATGCCAAATTGTGATCTTGACTGCTCACTAAAGCAAATTCTTCCAGTCCAAGAAGGAGTTCTCTACTACAATCATAGTTTCAAAACTATATTATTCTAAATTCCCTTCCCTTTGGCAAGCCAGATTTGAACAAGAAAAAAATATTATGTCCCTTTGTTTTGTTAATGCTTTCTTTTGCTTTCATTAATTCATGAGGTAATGTTTAGAACTTAATACATACATGCAATCACAATAAGGAAAATAATAATTTTTTTCCAGTATTCACCAGAAGAATGCCCGAAGAATGCCAATTGTTTTCTATTCAGAAGTGGCTGGCAATTTGTGTGGTTTCAGTCTGGAAGTTTTCAAGATAACTTTCACTTAGCCAGCAAGACCAGATCAATGTAGCATGTTATATCATGCATCATTCTATATCCAGAACATAATATTTTAAGGGGCTGAAATAATCTATGGAATATTTCAGCAAAGCCAAACATTCAGTAAGTAAGATTTTTAGGAGGTTACATAAATAGAATCTGGTTTGTCCATATGTGAAGTCACTGAAAAGCCAAAGAGAACTCTGATTTGTTCTTTATAAAAGTTTTTATCAGGAAAAATAGATTTAAATTGAAACAGTTTTTTCTGATGCCTTAATGCTTATCTTTTAATATAAAAATTTATTGCTCCAATGTCTTAAAGCAATCTTTGTTGCTTAAAAAAGAATTTGCAGTTATATAATTTGGAATTGGAAAACTTTTATGATAGCAACACAATCAGGTTAAAGCTTTTAATAAACCTTAATCCTTTAAATAATTGGTATGGACACTGAGGTGGACTTGAAACAACAAGAGCTGTATCAAATTGAAGTTACATGTTAGACCGCAGTTTTTGCTTTATCAATCTTCTACCAAATTAGTGTACCGTAGTTTGCTGTCTTGAACATACACTAAAATGATAAAAACGGTAGTTGTATATGTATTCCTTAGCAGAATCGCCTTGTATCTTCCATTTGAAGTGATGATACTTGTGCTGTAAGTGATCAGACTGACTCTGAGTCATCTGTTCTCTGTGTAGCTTATGCATGACACACGTAGATAAAAGAATGGGGTAAGGTGGGGATAAATGAATAATATTACATATTTAGCCTTCAACTGCTGCCTATTGCAATAGCCTCTTTCAACAAAATTGACCTTTGCTCTCTTGACTTGTGTGTGGACTCCTGCAGTTTTCATACTTCGGCACTGCTGAGAGAAGCTAGGAAGGACTTAACTCACAGCCAATATAATTGAATATAGACTTTTAGTAGTATAAGATTATAGGATGACAACAGAGCTAAGTTAAATTACATTTTTGTAATAAAAAAGTTCCTTTGTAGGTATAGCAATTCTTTAACTAAAATACCAAGAAAGGCAATTAGTTGCTAACTATATATTGCACCCAAGGAAGGTTTTGAACATGATTAAAGGCTGCAACATAAACCTAGCTTTAGTTCAGTAGCATCTAGCTACTGAATCTATTGAGTCCCGTGGCTTATAGCCAATCCTCAATTTATGTACTGTTCTGGAAAACCTTGCATAACTCTATAGGCTGCGTGTTCCTCTGGATGCTGTACTATTTTGTGTTCTGTGCAAAGTTCACATTTGTATGCATTTAGAAAATGTTCAGTAAAGCTGAGTTTATGTAAGTCAGGTTCTACATAATCCGGGAAATGTTTGTATTTTTAAATGGGAATTTACAGGTCCAAACATTGTTTCCATCATTTGGTTCTACTTGTAGAGTATATGTAGAAAAGCAGTAAACTGAAATTCACATTTTTCTATGGTAGTAAACAAAAATAAACAGTGAACTTGCATCTTAGAAACTGACAGATTTCCTGGATCATTAATAATCAGCCTTCTAATGGATTTTAAAGAGGTTTAATGATGTGGTACAGATATTTCTTTAAGAATGAATTTGACAAAATTGTAGCCCTTTGGAAAAGATAAATTCTTTCAAAAAATCTATCAGTCTTTGATTTCATGAGAATTTCATTTGTATCATAGTAGAAGTGTACAGCTTTTGTCAATAGCCGAATCTGGTGTGTGGCATATTCTTAACAGTGGGTGAGGTCAGGCTTCCAGTGTTTGGTTCCCCCCCACCCCCCACCCCAATTTTTGTAAGAGCACTTAAACCTCTGCAAGGCTGAGGGCACCCACTTTACTCTCTCTGTCCCTCTGCATAAAAATAAGAAAAGCTATGTACTTGGTTCATCCACTTTGGAGGCTTGTGAAATGGATAAGAGCAATACTTTTATCAATCCTATATTTAAGTTTTTATACTCTACTATTTATAGTATAACTGCAGCTATACCACATAGGAATGAATCAAGTTATTCTACAAAACTTTAATCTGGGACCAAAACTAAGGGGAGGAAAAATATTTCAAGATCATTGATAGAATAGCATTGAAGAAAGGTTTAGCTGCTAGTTTGGGACATAGGTGCAAGCAGGCCTTTTCATGCCAGTGCTGAAAACAGAAAATGTCTATTAAGTCCTATCTGATCGAAAGGAGAGAAATACTAAGGCTGAAATAATTTAATCCAAGTTCGTACTATAAACCAAACATGAGCATAGTACATAAAGTATTATTTTATTTGATGTAAGGCTTGAGATGAACTATCCATTTCTATAAATTGCAGCAGCAATTCTCAATACACCTGTATTCTGAAGGTGGGAGATATGACCCCTCAACACTATCCTAGCCAATTATACTAAACCCAATATCAAAGAGAGGACGTACAAACTTGATCCCCAAGCAATATCAAATCAGCATACATTTCTATTAACCAACACTGTAGTTTAATAACTTGGCATTAAATCCAATTGGATTTTTTTCTAAAAAAAATAAAGCTGAAAAGGAGAAAACAGAAATACAGTTCTAGTAACCTTAGTTTTGAGTATGGTGGACTTTGAAATCTTTGGCTTCTCAGTGATCAAATTCAATCCTACCCACTTTATAAATTGTCTAAAGAAATAACTGTTAAGCTAGTTCTTAATTTTCTATGAAAAAGTTGCTGTGGTCATTTTCTAAGTCTCAACTGGATTAATTCCAAAGTACGAGCTATATTTAGATCAATTCATACAGGTCTAGAAATATATTGAAAGATTGCTTAATAGCATTCGGGTACAGTAAAATCTTATTAACAAATGAGCCTAAAACCAACATTAACATTTGCAACATAAGTGGGTATTACTCTGCCCCAAATCTTTAAAATGTCTTTGCAATGAAATGGCTGAAGACCTTGATTATTAGGACTAAAAATGCATATGCTACTAGCCCATGTTTCTGTCATCGTGCTTGAAATGATGGTGTGCTCATACCAATTTGGTACATAATAATAGCACATTGTTGTCACGTACATTCTGTACTGTATTTCATGTTGAATGCACAAAAAAGGTAACCCCAAAGCTAAGTCAACATGCTTCCCCTAAAAACCAATGCCTTTTAATCTGTATTGTTAAACAAATGCTTTACAATCTTTCTTAAAGCTAAACTATTTGGTATCTTCTCAATTACAACATATATATAAATTAATATAACTTTTACTAATTCCAGTGTTGGGGTTGAGACAGAATTAACAATTTCAAAAACAAACTAGTTATCCATTCTAGTTCATTTTTCTTTCTGTAATACTTATGTGTGAAATATGAGCCTTTAATCTTTACCATATCTGTTTTCTTTAACTTTTCTCTTGAATAATTTTCAATCATTTTCCCCCAGCTGAGCCTTAATGTTTCAGCCCAGCTGAAAGACAGCTTGGAGTGGATTTATAGAATAGAATCAGTGAAAATTTGGGAAAGCTGCACCTTTTCATCCTTTATTTAGTTATTGCCTAGTAGAAAGATTGAAAGCAATATATTTGCATTCATTAAAAACTTGCCACTTTGATTTCAGTGGATCTGCATAAAAATCACAAAATCTGGAAACAGCCTTCATTCTGCTAATGAATTGTATATTCCTATTCTCTTGATAGAATTGGCATTGTGTAGCCACTATCTAGTTCAACTTTTCTGACAAGAGTAAGAAAGATTTCTGAGGAGAAGGCCTTCCATGTGTGAGAACTTGCTCACATAAATTGTTATGCCATTTGGGGAGATTCCCATAATCCCATAACATAGTTCATTCAGCATCCCTTTGGAAGAGGCAGGGTTTTTAGGATGAGACAAAAACATCACCTTTTGTCTATACCCTTTTCATGGATTGGATCTAACACATCCATGTTTAGGATTGCCTTGTTTAGCCGCTATCCAAAACAAAATATTTTGTACTGAATATGAAAGTGTCTTATAACTTTTTCCTAACTTGCCTGAGTATTTGCAATTTCAGAGGTTGTTTAAGGGTTTTGGCTGAGTATGCCTGCTTCTCTTTCCTACTCTCTTCCACTTCCCTGCTGGCCTATCCATTTATTTATTTGTCAAATTTGTATGCCACCCATCTCACCAAAGGTGACTAGGCAATTTACAGACATTGAATAAAATGCCATATAAAACAAAAATCGTAAATTTAAAAATTCAATTAAAATCTCTCTGTCCATTGATTTCAGCACCTTCCTTTTCTTACTTCAAGCTGTGTTTGAATCTCTGGACATTGGTTGCAATGGGTCTAGGACAACTAGCCATGACCAACTTGCCACAGCCAATTTGCCATGGCCAACTCTCTGCAAAGCAAGAGTTACACTAATATCAAAGGAATGGTAGAATAGAATCATTAAAGAAGAATGCAAAAGAAGGGACAAAATGAAATGTGAAGGGCAAAAATTAAAATAATTTTTAATTTTTAAAAATTGAATGGTTAAATTGTCCCATGGTGAGTTGGCCATGGCAAATTGTCCCATTCTGGGCTGCAACACCTAAGGGGAACTAAGTAAGGCAGGCTGCAGATGAAGCCAAGGATATTCACAGGTAGGGCTCTATCCAGTTCTAATCTTCTAAAGGCCTTTATCTCCCCCTTAGTCATGTTTTGCACCCCTTATTTTCCTTCTATTTAAATATATTAATGTCAATAAACAGTGGCTTAATTACACTGTCAAAGTTTAAAATTACAAGCTTTAAAATATCTTTCTTGATTTATGTCACCCTTTCCATCATTGCAAACCAAATTTCCATTGCAAATTTGCCCACAAATTTTACTATTCTAATGGATATGTGATTTATTTTCCCTTATATAAATAGGTGAAAATATCATGGAACATACATTTCATCTTATAATGGTAACAATTTATTGTTGCCAACTTAAAATAGTGGTAGTATGACATTTAAATATTTATTACATGACACGTTATTAAAAACAAGATCATTAAGGTCTGCATTCACATCATTAGTGTTTGTAAATTCAATTTTTTAGTCTTGCAGACTAGTTGAATTCAGAAATTTCATTTCTGTTAGTTTTGGTGATCTGAAATGACATTAGAGCTGTTTGAAGTTGTGGTCTACACAAAATTACCTCTTAAGAGCTCTTGCGTTTGTTGCTGAAGAGTGGAAACATTACCATGAATGTACAAAACATCTGACCAGCAGGTATTGGAAAAAAAATGGTATTCAGGTAATTGCCTGGATCCTGTAATAAATTAAAATCTTTCAGAATGACTAAGCCTCAGAATGTCCTCTTCAGAAGGTACTGAAATGTTCCTTTTGTGACCCACAGAACTGTCTCTTTTTATGAGGCAAGTGTAGAAAAAAAGACTCAATAGGTGGTTGGCTACACTGGCAAATGCTGGGTTTAAAAGAGGGCACTGAAGAAGATTGCTCAAGTGAATTGAAAAAAGGTTGAAGCAAACTTCTCTTGAGGTCTCCCAACACTCACTGAGTGGGTTGGTCAAATATGTCATACTGAGACACACGGCACTGAGGCAGTCAGAAGAAAAGCGGCTCTACAGTGCAAGGCCACCTGGGTTTAGTTGATTTTTGTTTTTATTTTCAGTCCCAGAATTCTCTGACTCACATCTCTTGAAGAAGTTGTTTGGCAGGCTATCCATCAAACCGCCTTCTAATGTCTGCAGCCCATCATCATCATCATCTCATGAACCAAATGAGCTACTGAACTTGTCATACCCATTCCTGGACAGGTCTTCTGTAGTATGTCACGCTTTGCTGGACCTCTTTATTTTTGAATTGGAAGATTGTGTATACCAAGACAAGGATACACAGAGATAAAATGCAGGGGATCACAACTGCAATTGCGTTAACGGTGCTAGGCACATCGTTTATAGTTACCATAATATCAACATCATCATGAGAGAGGCGTCGGTCTTTGCTTCGTTCAACTTCCTTCTGGTTGCAACCCATCCAGTCTTTGAGAATTGACCTAGGATACCCTGGCTCCACAGTCAGCCTCTGGTTATCAAACTTCCAATATTCCTTACCCTTATAAAAGTAAGTATAAACTGAAAAAGAAAGCAGAGATTACTTCATTTATGCACCACTAGAATCACAGTTGGAATCAGTCATTGAGGCCATTATGTATAGGAAACCAAATTAAAGCTGCTCAGACAAATTGCTGTCCAGAATTGGGCAGTTTTGAAGTGGAGCCTAAAAAACAGAATAGTGTGGAATGATTATGGTACTACTTATGATTTGGTAATTGCATTTTTTGATGCAGCCTAAAATAGAATTGCTGTTTTTTTCAGCCACAATATATTTTTGGCTCATATTCAGTCTGCAATCAACAACAATTCCAAGATCTTTTTTGTGACTATTATTAACAAGGCAGGTATCCTTCAGCATACATATCTGCATTTATTTTTGTTTCATAAGTGAATAACTTTTCACTTGTCTTTTTAAGATTTATCTTTACTTTCAGCCCATTTCTCAAATCTATCAAAATAATCTTAAATTTTACTTCTCTTTTCTAGACTATTAACTACTGCAGTCAATACTGTATCATTTGCAAATATGTTGTATTTTTCCATCATTTTAACCAAATAATAAAATATTGAAAAATAGAGGACCCCAAACTGATTGTGACACCCCACTCAACATAGTGGAATGAGAAATTATTCCTGAGAACTCTGAATACCTTGAACAGAGTTTTGGAATACAATCATAGTTTTCAATTCCAATTCATTGTCCTGCAAACCAATCCACACTTAACTCGCTTGTTACATTAATCACCATATCATGGAGTATTTTATCAAATGCTTTGCTGCAAGTCAAGGTATAGAAAATCTACATGCTAAGGAGTGGAGATAAAATGGAGAATTATGTATATGGCAACACTAGCTATATTTCAGAAGATAGAGTAAAACGAAACAATTATTTAGCTTTTCCTACATGTAGACAATTATATTTCCTTCATTTGCATCAGAAAGAATGAGAATAGGAATAAGCATCCACTTATTGTTTAAGGTCTACTGATTAAATCAATCCGGCCTAGCTGAAATACAGAATTTAATGAATCAGAAGTCTAGCCAAAATTTCCAAGAACAGAATATGTATTGCCTGGTGAGGAATCCATTTATAAGCATGTGTCTTTGCATTATTACCATTGCTTGGCCATAGCAATCCAAACGCTTTGCTTAGCAAAAAATAAAAACTAGACATGAAGTGCTACTGAACCAAATGCAACGTGTTTATACTCACAGCCTTCTTTGCTGACAAAAGCCCCTTGTGGGGCTTGTGGAATCCCTTTCCACACAGTGATTGGCTTGGGGTAGCCTGGATCTGTTGCTCTCTTGTCTTCATTATACCTCCAGTATTTATCTCCTTTGAAGAAGTATGTTTTGCCTACAGGTTCCCACCGTAAAGCTGTGTCAATCCCTTCCCGGGGAAGACAGCTGCCCAACTCCACTAGGCTGTGCGGGTATCCTGGTTCTGCTGTCACTTCCTTAAAAACCCAATACTTATCTCCTAGATTTGAGGAGGGAAGAACACATATAATACATACTTACTAAGAGCTAATAAAATTATTAGCTGTTTTTTTTTTCTGCTAGAGGTTCAGAAAATAGCAGGCAATAATTTTTCACTGATTTCCTTATCTGATTCAAAATGTTTTTTCCCCCAAAAAAAGCTTATATTTTGGGTAGTAACAAATTGCAGTTGAAAACTGCCTTCCATAAAGTTGACTGTTTGGTTGCAATGTACTGGAAATTTTAAAAGTTTTCTGGAAAATAATCCACAATTCAGAAAGTTGATGCAAATATGGGCTACGCTAAAGATGATCTCTTTCACACTATCTAAAGAATAGATTTTTTTAAAAAAATTACTTCGCAATAAGAACACTTTGCCTATGATTTTAATTTCTATAAAAACACCTGAACATCACCAAGTTTTCTAAATAATAAAAATACCGTGATGGGGCTTGCTTTTTGCTCTGCCTTAGAGGAGACAGACAAGTGTCTCTCCCATTAACAAAATGGTAAGATGTAATTTAAAGAAAGCCATGCTGGATCAGTCATCACCCAGATCAACAAGGACTGTTCTTGCTTCTATAAATCTCTTTTCTCTTTATCCTGATCAAAACTAGATGGGACTTTATACCATGTTTCCCCGAAAAATAAGACCCTGTTTTATATATTTTTTGCCACCAAAAAAGGCACCAGGTCTTATTTTTTGGGGGGGGGATGTCACCCACTGACTCACTTCACTTATGCGCCTCACCCCTGGCCTCCTTTTCGCTGTCAGAGGCCTTCAGGAACTTCTTCAGCTTCGGATACTAGCAGACAGGTCTCCCACACCTCAGCCCATGAGTAAAAATCAAGCTAGGACTTAGTTTCTGAGTAGGTTGTATTTTCGGGGAAATACGGTACATAGACCCATTTTACTGCAAAGCATTTTGGGAATTCAATATCTTAATTCATAATCAATGCCTTTTTCAATACAACAACCCAATTTTGCAAGCAACACACACTATTTATTTTTCTATTACATTACTGTTTCTGCTTCTCATACTATACAAACAATATTTTAAGAAGATGGCAGATAGAAACCAAACTGACAGCAGATTATGGAAAATTGAAGGTTCCCCGAGATTCAGCTTATAATAAAAAAACAACAAAGAAAACTAGTTTTAACATGAAAAGACCAGAAAAATATAAATAAAGGCCTTTGAGAATATCTTCCTTAGGAACTTGTTACCTATAGGGTTGTTCCTCCAGTAATAATGGAAGAGGAAATTGCAAGGGAAAAGATTTAGCTGATATATTTTCACAGATGTTGACCAAATATTGCCTGGTTTTGAAATTTTGAAGTTAAAGAAAACATGCATATAAATACATGCATTACTACGATGACAAAATATATTTCACATGCATGTTTTCTTATGTATATATTTTAAAATTATGTTTTAAAATGACTAACCTTCTTTAATCTCTTGATTATTCAAAAACCATCAAAGATGAAAAACTGAACAAAAATTTATTAAGATTAGGTTTTCAATGCGTGCTAGCATCTGTTTTGATAATATTCATATTATTGTAGAACTGTTTTTATTTCCATGATAAAAAAAATAAAAATACCTTTAAAGAAAACAAATTTCCCATCAGATCTTTCATAGGCAGCATCAATTTTTGCTGGGAGCCCTTTCCAGAACTGCTCAATTTGCATGGGATATCCCTCTTGTACTCGACTGTTACGAAGGCGCCAAAACCAGCGGTCCTAAAAAAAAAAAAAAAAAAAAAAAAAGGCAGGTTTTATATTGCATTCTTTAAAAAAGCACTGCAAGACATTTTGCTACTTGTGGCACAGCAGCTGGGTGAGATGCACAGGACTTAAGTCCACCCAGGTATTTTGGCACTAGTGGAATTTTACTTCCAGAAAAAGTGGTACTTATATTATTAGGTACCTGTATTATTTCTAACATCAATACCTCTCTTTCCCTGGAAGTAAAACATTAAGACTGTCTACCTCAGTCTGTCTAATAATAGAACTAGCTCCTGACTCCAGTCTTTTCCTCTCCACCTCTAAGATTACTTGATAACATTGATTTCCAGAAGAAAACCATCTCAAATCAATTTCCTTCCTTTTTCAACATTCTACGTTCATTTTTACATTCAAATCAAGTATCAAATGATGTACAAATTTGCTCTCCTTCCACTCCCATTGATTTTATTTAAAGACATGCAGAAATTCAGAACAGGACATAAGGCAACAAAAGAGTTTACAATATTAAACAATTTTAAAAAAACCTTATTGAAGACAATATTTAGCAACAGAAAGAAACAGTAACACATATGTAAGACACTGAAGTGTTCTTAAAAGATTTTTAAAAGACATTAAACATGCAACAAAACGAAATATTAGCACCTTGGGCTATCATCTCATTCAATATAATGAATACCCATTGGCCTAAATCTGTAATCTTTATCTAAGAACATGACCAATCTATCTTTCTTTCCCAGTCAGATACTTGGCTCAAGAGAACATTTGAAAGAAGCAGCACTTTCCTTTTCCACAATTAAACCAATGCCGGAAATATACTTGGACTCTACAGCTTATTCAGCTTAATGATACATCCTGCTTTGCTCAGCAGATTTACACATTATGATATAAAATCTAGAGTATGACTACTGTAAAATGTTTGCACTTTGGAGTAGGATGTAATAGTACTTGTAAAATCTTGCTTTTTCCAAATCACAGAGAAAAATGTGCAACCTTGTTTCTATTTGTGCAAGCAATTTGATGTAAGACAATTTGATATATTAGTGATACTAAGCTCAACATATTATGCTCCTTTGTTTTGTTAAGATTTAACATTCTGATTTTAAAAGAATCATTTGATACAAAACTTTTCAATTAGAAAATCAGCAAAAAGTGAGAAATTAATCACGAAACAGATTTTTCTGACAGAAAAGAGGTTCAAATACCCTCTAACAGTCTAACTCATTTCAGAAAATTAATATAAAAACATAGCATCATTACTTCTCATGTTTGCAGAGCAAAATATCAGCTATGAAAATACTTGCCTTGCTCCAAACCCCATCCTCATGCCCGGGAGATACCTACGCCCCATTTGTGAAACAGAACTACTCTCAGTTGATAGAACTCTTCACATGCACTAGAGTTCCCACAGGCAGAAAATTGCTACATCAATAACGCGAAAACAGAACATAGCATACTCTGGAAACAATGTGAAAACAATCCTTATTCTAGATTTAAAATGTTTAGGTTTAAGTTATTTAAATACTGTAGTTGAGAAGGAAAGGCATCATGACATCTGCTATATCAAAGTAACCTACCTGTTTTCCCGAAAATAAGATGCTGTCTTATATTTTTTTGAACCCTGAAATAAGCCGTTGGCCTTATTGCCATGTGCTCAAAAGCCCGATTGGGCTTATTATCAGGGGATGTCTTATTTGGGGGGGAAACAGGTTAATAATTCTCCAGACAAAGAATGCAAGCAAATTCACTGCAAGTCAACCATTATTGAATGTGATTAGTGATATCAAAACACCAAACTTGGTTGACAGGCAATCAATTATACACTCCTTTGTAGAATATGGAGATTAATAAAAGCCGCAGCTCTGGAACAGTCCTTCTTACTTTGAAAACAAACATTTCTCCTCGGAACAGAGCCACAGTATTGAAATTTCCATCACATATGTTGGGTTTGCTGCCTGGAGCAGAAGGCCTGTCCCCTAAAGGAGGCCTGGGAGGCCGTGAATGTCTGTCATGTTTTCTTTCTGAAGTCGAATGGATTCTGCGGACAGGAAGGGTTGGTAAAGGTCTGGTGGGTTCCAGCGGCTCAGCAGGTGGACCTAAGCAAAAAAGGAAGGCGGGAAATCAAAAAGCTGTTGGAAGTATTTCCCCCACTACATTAAACATTGTCAGAGAGCTTGAGCATGTTTTTCTAAAGATTTTGTCAAAATATTTCCTTTGTCTATAAACTGCAAAATAATTTTCAGTGTCCTGCAGCAAATTGTACTTTTACTTTTGGATAATATAATTACCAACAATATTGGATTTTTCTACATAAAGTGCTTCAGCTATTAGTCTAATTATCAATGGAAATAACCCTTTTATGGTTGCTGTGGAACGTATTGCAGATCACACGTGGGTAAGACTTGGATATTTTTTTAAAAAAATTAAAGCCGTTTATTATTTTCTTGCAAGTGTGGAGAAGATTTTTATTGGGTTATGAGTCACTCCAGTGCTCAGGGGACATGTTTATATTGGATTGCTACAACCTGGCAGTGCATTTGCACACTAATGCCAGCTAGAAGTGCCATGGAACTGCAAGCTGTCATTCAATTATAATTTTGTACGGACTGAGGGTACTGAGATGTGGAGATATTGGCAGAGAGAGGCAGGAAAGGGTGCTTTGCTTATAGCAGACAAGGGTCAATTTGTGGTTTATTCAGAGCATTATATTTATTTTGCATTTTTCTTTTTTAATTGATTTCCCTGGTGGGGTATTACTATAATGTAGGCATGTCTGTCATTTATCTTTTTCAATGAAATGCTTGTAGTTTTATATATTTAAAGTTAGAAAGCTTTTTTTTTCCTCTTAAAAGCTTAAGCAGAAGGTCAGTAAATGGCAGAAGAGACCTAGCTCTCAAATACATTGGGCTAAATTGGATGCCAGATGGGTGAAGCTCTCTGGAAGGTAAGCAGTAGTAGCAGAAACTACCAGGCCATGATTCCAGAGCAAGATCAGGGCTTCTGAGAGGCAATGTTGGGACTTTCAGCCTTTCACTCTGCAGACTTCAACAATTTGCTACACAGAGGTTATTGGATACAAAGCATGGTGATAACATGGTGAAAGCTGTAGCTCTTAATTTTTTTAAAGCTTTTCCTCTTTGTTCCTCTTTTCTTTATTGCTTTGAAGGAGGAAATTGTTCTAATACTACAGAAGGGAACTCTTAGTGATTACATGAAAATAGGGAGCAGAGAAAGGATCAAGAAACAGAAATGTGGTCTTATGAAAGAAACCCCGTGGGGAATGGCATTAAAAGTCCATCCCTTGGCATGAGGTTTGTTAACATATGGAGCCTAAATATTTTTGGGCATAATACTGGCCCAGGTATGAGATAAGGACAGAGGATGCCAGGTTTACCTTATGTAATGTTACATGTGCTAGTCAATAAATGTTTGTGACATTTCAGTAACTGCATTTTACTTGATGGTTTATACTCAGTAGCTGTCCTTGCTCTAGTGGTGAAATAGCATGCTACCAACAACAGCTTGTTTTGTCTTGACAGAATGTCATTTCCTTACAATTGATACATTCATAGAGGCAACCTTCACTTGCAGCCAGCTCCGTGTTGCATATTTCTTATTGAAGGAGTCTGCTTATAGAATACTTATAAAGACACCATTTTAAATTCAATAATGAATGTGGCGCCTGAAGTGCCTGAGCAGTTTTCTGAAGACATGCCTCTATTTCAGTGGTGGGAAATTCAAGGGGTTCATGATACTCTTAGCAGTGCAGAGCAGGAAAGCAAGAAAACTACATTTTCTTCTGAAGGGGCTAAGGTCAATTTAAGAGATAAAATGGATGTCTTAAGTGTTAAACCATCAAATATTGGTAATAAAAAATGAAGTTATTTTAACGGATAATTTTCCCACAGTAAACCTCATGAAACAAATTTGAGAAATGTCCCCACTCTTCAGAATCACAATTTTGGTTCTATAAATTATAAAAAAACCATCTGAAATTATGGAATTTATCTTACCATAGATCTTCTGAATTCCTTGAAGGTCATCTTGGGGTAACTTAAAGTTGTGTGTCTCCATGTACTGATAAAAAGGAGCCATAATAGCACTAGGGTCATTGGAATGCTCAAGGCCTAATGCATGACCCAATTCATGTACTGCAACCAGAAAAAGATCATTTCCTATAGAGGCAAAGTGTGTAACTATTAGCTTTTGCATCAATAGGATAAGAGTTCCAATCACAAGCTTCACAAATTCTTATTATCACATCATTATAGCGGTATCGCAGTTATGGCTTTACAAAGAAACTCAGGCTACGTCTGAGTACGATCGCAGTATCTGTGTCTTTTGTATGCTGTCTGTATAATAGAATTAACAATTTTTGTGTATTTAATTGAGTCAATATCATCTCAATAGTCCTGGCAAGAATATCAAAATCAGTATCAGCTACGCAAATTAGTTCAGGTTCATAGACAATTTTCTAATATGGTGCCCTGTACATGTTTTGAGACTATGACTTACACCATTCTTAGCAGGCATGCCACAAAGCAATGTTGCTCATTAAAGATAATTTGATTCTTCCTAACAAGATTTTGCAAAAGGCTGCTGATAGTATGTGACTAAGCTATCAAAGATATTAGTTGTATTACACTGTAAAATGTACAATTAATTCGAGGAGAAAAAATTTCAGAGGTCAAAGTGTCTTCTGTTCATTGTTTATCAAGGCACAGAGTATATAAACAGGCAGTTTTAGACAATGTACAGTCCAAAAAGACAAAGTATGAAACCAAGGTTTATAATATTATGCCCCAAATCCAGGTAAAATTTAGAAAAAATATTCTTAGTAGCACTTAGAATAAAGAGGACATCCTACAATATTATAAGACAGCCCAATATCAATTTTTCTTTTAGTTTTAGGCATTCATTCTTATTTTGTATCTTAAGCCACTAAAATCTATAGAGCTAGAGGTCTTCAAGATGCTTATATATGTACACTATATCCAGTGTAAAACACATACTCTGTAAGTGATCTAGTGTTTTCTGATGTCTACACGAGGACTCACAATGGAACACCTATCTAACTTATTTTTCCATGTTCCATAAGAGTGGGGAAATGTAAATTAAAATAAATAAGAATCATTGACTTCAGCAATGACAATTCAGCAAAGAAGATCACCTAACAACTTTAGCAAACCATATTTTAAGAGAGCATGTTATTCAAAGATTAGCACACTTTTCTCAAAAACATATTGTATTTTAGGCTTTTCAGTTAATAGTTTTAATTATGATTAAGTTTCCTGGCTTTCTAAAACATAATGGCACATATATGAGTTAAGCTGTCTACAATAGAAAAAATAGCTTGAAATATTAATTTTTATATAATATTCTCATGCTTCAGAAAATTTCATGCATAAGACAACTAACAGATGGGATGCGGATGGGGAGAAGAACACAAAATAATGTGCATTGATATATTGCTAGAAAATGTAGAATTTATAGTAAGAGTGTAGAAGTTATAGGTTTTTTTCAGTACAGCATCAAAATATATATATGGGAGCGCATTCTGTTAATGTTATGTTAAACAAAGCTAACAATAAAAATACTATTTCAAATGAACTCTAGCAGATTAACTTATATCTTTACAGTTTGCAGGACTTCCCTAAATAGAAGAACTTATCTAGATCTTTTAAAAAATAATTTTCTTAAATTAACAAATTTAAGAATAATAACAACATGCATTTTAAAAAGTGTAAGTAAACACTAAACACACAAAACCACTAACAACCTCTATATGTTCTATCACATTATTGGTTCTTAATTTTATTATGTATTCCAAAATAAGAACAGTGGAAAACAGCACTTTTTTGTTTCTTGTCATCTTAAAAAATGAGAAATATGTTTCAATTAACATATTAACATAATTGTCCTTTAGATGGTTTTTGCATACAAGTATTTCTGTATAATAGTATATGTGCCATTATTTGTCAGCAAACTTCTTATATACTGGTAAGTTCTGTATCTCTGTTCCATTGCTGTATTATTAAGTTTACATCTCGAAATGTAAGAAATTATCTTGACATCCTAAATGGCAAGACTGCAAATATTTATTTACTTATTTTTATTTATTACATTTATGTGCCTCCTGCCCATTCTTCTCAGTTGCTGCTCCTTCTCAACTCTATCTAGCTAACTGCAGGAGCAGGTGGGGTGTTAGGTTTTAAAGTGACAGGCAGACAAAACACAAGAGGAAACACCATTTGACCCCAAAAAATGGGGGGTGTTTCTGCATCTTTTTTGCTAATTCAAAACTTGTGTCTGGGAACGATTTAGCATATGGTAAATCAATAGGTGAGAACAAATTTTAAAAATGAAGAAAAAATAACAGGCTATACAATTAATCCCTGGTATGAATAGGAATAATACCAAAACTATAATTATATAAAATCAATATAAACAATTCTAATCTGCCTGTAACATTTTTTTGTTATTTAGCTATATTAACTTTTACTATAATAATAATAATACGGTTAGCCACAAATTCTTCATATACTGTATTTCAGGTGTGTATGTTGAAAACAAGTGTTAGATGATCCTAGTCTAGGTGCAGGAAGGAAACATGAGACTGGGAGACCGACATGTTAAAATAAATGATAGACAATTGCTTATTTTATAGAATTTTTAAAAATACCTGTATAACACATGCATGTATTTAACATGCACATTGCATATGCAATCAACTTATACAATAGAAAAGGAAAGTATTAAGCATGGATAAAAAAGCTAAAATGTAAATGCTCAAATCAGGGGTGAAATCCAACAGGTTCTGACAGGTTCTGGAGAACCGGTAGCAGAAATTTTGAGTAGTTCGGAGA
>JANHFK010005746.1:42011-53422 GCA_036250565.1 Sibynophis collaris
AGAATTATATTATGAAATTTATTTTGACTGTGCAGATGCCTGTTTTTGTTGTAACCTGTATTATTATATCTCAGAACATAATATCTCTGTAATCCAGCTTCTCTCTTTTTTGTAAAAAGATTATTGAAAATTTTTCCCATTACCCTTTTCCTAAAAAACCAATAAAACTTTGATTTTAAAAGCCATTTAAATCCATAGTACATTGCTTTTCTTCCTTTTTCTGCTAAATATATTACATCATCCATAAGGAAATCAGATACTACATTTACTATGCTATGTGGACAATTAGAGTAACAAAACCAATGGGAAGTAAGTAGATAGCATTGCCATTACAGTGAAGAACAACTCTGCTCTGAGCCTAAAACTAAACAAAGGCTAGAACTGTTTTATAAATCATAAATCTTTCACAGGTATTTCAGCCAAGCCTGAGAAAAATTATGGTAGTTTGCTTTGGGAAAAGAAGATGGAAGGACAGCTTAAGGGCAAACAATTTCATGTTTTAAAATTCCAGTCTTTAAAGACAAGACTTAAAGGAAATGATTAAGATGGTAAAAGAGAATATGGGTATCTGCCAGGGGGCATGCACATATTGTGTATATTTTGACAACATGATGCAAATGACATGAATTACACAGTTCAAACCATTTGCATAATGGTATCATGATATATATATATTTCTCAATGCCTGTGAAAGACAGTGTAAGGGAGAGTGTCTGCTCTGGATTTCCTCCTCTTCTTAAAATTTTAAATGTTCCTTGCTTTAGATTTTTTTTTTTTACTATGTATGCATTCCATTATTTTTATTCATTATATGCAATTTTTTACAGCATGTTTCATTTTGTAATTTTAAATAAAAGCATCTTTTTTATTCTTTCCATTAACAGTGTGCTATTGGATGAGTTCCATTGCCATATGAATGCTTGAATAAATTTATGTTTAAACTATGCATTCAAAACTGTTTTTCTTTAGCAAATACTAACACACACACACACACACACATTCTTGAGTTATGTGATCATATTTTTATCTGCCTTCTAATTATGTCACAAAACAAAACAACGTTTTCCATGGATTTCATTCATTCATTGATTGTGTATGTTTTCCTCCAAAACCCATCCCTGTTTCTTTCATTATCACCATGCATTGGAATATAGTCTGCAATTCTCATCAAGTTATTAATTCCTACATCCATATGTATCTTCAATAATATAAATACATTATAGTGGTAACTTGGTACTCATCAATTGGTTCTGGGAGGCACGATGATTAGCAAAACCAATGAGTGCCAAACACATTTTTCCCATAAGGAATAATGTAGTGAGTCACAAAGCAGACAATATCGACAAGTCCATTGAGTACCAAACAAATGATGAATACCAGGACAAAATTTTCACAGGAAATTGCATTAAGTACCAAATTTGATGAGTTTCAAAGCAGTTGAGTACCAGCATTCTAGTGTAGTTCATATTCTAACATATATTAAGATTTTTCATTCATAAATATTCCTACACTTTCACAAACATGAAAGTTGATTAATGTATTTATTAACTCCCCCAATATAAACTTTCTCTTGTCTTAGTTCTACAAACTATAACAATTATTTTTCCCTTTTTTCACTGTACTATTAATGCACTGTTTACAATACACCTCTCACATTTCATGTAACAAATTTCCAAAGCTATTTCACTAGCTTATTTATATTATTATCTATTAAAACATTATGCACATTACTCATAAAAGAATTCAGAATTGAAGAAACAATACAAATATTCATATTCTAGCATCTTAGAAAGTAAAGACACCAGAAAATAATAATCCAAGAAAATTGCTTTTTCTGAAATTAGCCAAGGAAAAAAAAATAGTTAACAACCTTCTACATTCCAATATATTATTATGGCTGCTATGGTAACTGCTCTTCTGATTTAAACTGCTTTAAGGGCATTTAGAACTCGTTAAAGCATGTCACAGTGACAGCTCTTTCTTGACTGAAATCTTTCTTTTAATCTATTAGATATAAAGGCAATGAAAATTTACCTGTTTCAGTCCTGACACAGAATACAATCTTACCTTTTACCTCTGTGAAGGTTCATATAAAATATAGCTCATGTAATGGAAAAATCAAAAGAATTATTGTTCATCACTTAAGCATAAAAAGAGATTAAGAATTCTTGACAGATAATACAGCTAATGTGAATTTAATTTTTACCATTAAAATATATTTTGGGGCTTGGGATTCTTTGGTCTATGGAGAATTGCCACCTTTGGTCTTGGATGGGGTAGCACTGCCCCAAATAGATCCAATGCATAATCTGGGGATTCTCCTGGACTTGCGACTCCTGCTCAAAAAGCAGGTGGCAGTCATGGTCAGGTGGGCCTTTGTGCAACTATGGGTTATGCCCTTTCCTGGACCAACAAACCTACTCCTAGTCACTTATGCCCTAGTCACCTCCCATCTTGACTACTGCAATGCACTCTACATGGGACTGCCCTTGAAAAGCATCCAGAAGCTCCAGTTGTTTCAAAATGCAGTGGCCCGCATTGTTTTGTGCAAACCTTAATGTGTATATGTGTCACCTCTCCTGTGAAAGTTGCATGAGTTGCCAATTTGCTTCCAGATGCAATTCAAGGTGCTGGTTATCACCTTTAAAGCCTGTCATGGCTTGACACCATGTTATCTGAGGGACTGTCTCTTGCCAAACACATACACCCAGCCCACTAAAGCAGAAAGGCAAGGAATGTTGTGGATCCTGTCCCCTAAGGAGGTATATCTGGTGGGATCCAGAAAAAGGACCTTCTTCATGGTGGCTCCCTCTCTCTGGAACATCTCTCTAGACATTAGACTGGCCCCCACTCTGACACTTTCAGTAGGCCTTGAAGATGTGGCTTTCCCAGTGAGTTTGGGGAACCCAGAGTGGAATGGAGTCCATTAAATGGCTGATATGAATGTTTGTTATGCCTGAGGGTGGAGGGTGGAGGTTATTATTATTATTTATTATTTTTATTCCTTCTACATTCTGTTTTTATTTTCTGTAAGCCGTTGTGAACAAGTAGGCAGTTATATAAATTTTCCTAAACAAACAAATAAATTTTGTATAACTGATATTGGGAAATCAGATTGGGGTTATGAGTATAAACAAAGATATGCATTTTGAAAGGAGTGAACATTATTGTTGATCATTTCATCTTTAAATCATAGAAGTTGAAACTGATATTATGTCATAATATGAGCTTAATTTTATGTCAAATGGAAAATAGGCACAAATCATCACAAAACTTTGGCTTAAATAGTTTATATTTAATGTAAAATCCAATAAAATCTAAGGAGCCTCAAAGCAATGTCAGAACACCGAGAGCAGAGGTCATGGCGGCATCACATGACGTATCGGGACTTTTTCCCCCTTTGCTAAACTGGGCATGGGTGTAGCCAGTGCATGACACATCCAGTCTGCAGGCCGCAAGTTGGCAGCCCTCATCTAGAGTATGGCTGTGGCAGATCAAAAAGATCTATAGAAAGCTGTAACAGCTTGTGTAAAGACCTATTTAAAGCTTGTGACATCTAAAAATTTGAAATACAACATGGCAAGTTGTCAGCTGGACAGAACACCATGAAATGATGGAAATAATCTAAATGTTAAGGAAAATGGAAGTTGGGTTATACCAAAAATACCCCACCAGAGATTAAGAAAAGACTTAACTCATAAATGAATGGAACAATGTAAGAATCCCAGTCAGTCAGGATTCAAAGGTAACATTACGAAGTATGAGAGCTACCAGCATAGATTTTGCTTTCCATTCAGGTAAAATTTAGATTATAATCTGAAAGCATGTCCATAGGTAGGCGAGTCAGACAATACCTCATGAAGTAGCAGAGCAGTATAAGGGAAATAAGCTTAAACACTTAAAAAAATATGTAGTATCATGATGGCAAACCTATGGCACGCGTGCCACCTTACATGGAGCCAAATCAGTGGGCACGCGAGCATTGCCCCCAGCTTAGCTGCAGTGCACATGTGTGGTCCGTCCATCTGATTTTCGGGCCTTCCAGGTGCACTGGAAGTCGGGAAACAGGCTGTTTCCAGCCTCCAGGGGGTGGGAAAGGCCGTTTTCACCAGACTCCTAGAAAGGCTCTGGAACTTGGGGAGGGCAAAAAACAGAACTTCCACTGGAAGTCAGCAAATGGGAGGTTTCCGGGCTCCAGAGGGCATCCGAGAGAGTCAGAAAGGCCATTTTCACCCTCCCCAGACTCCTAAAAAGGCTCTAGAGCTTGGGGAGGGTAAAAAACAGGCCTACCAGGCTCACCTTGCCTTTGCAGGGGGAGCATGGGGGGGGTCACGTGAGTATGCATGGGAGGGTGTTGCATTGAATTATGGGTGTGGGCACACGCGTGATCCCCCCCTTCCCCCCACTTTTGGCATGCAACGGCAAAAATGTTAGCTATCACTAATGTAGTAAATATTCTAAAATAGTAAACTTACTCTTGATATGTTCTAAAATGTGTGAGAAAATAGTATTGAATGAACAAAATAAATACAAGAGTTCTAGTAAGATTTATGTATCTTCATAATCTATAAGGTGAGTTTTTATATTTTTAGAAAGCTTCTCTACTGGTCTAATAAAACACGTATTTTTGTTTGTTTGTCTGGTTGTTTGGTTGCTTGGATTTGTTTTGTTTTGATGCCCTGGAGTCCATTTTTAACTTCTGTTTACAGCCTGGACTAATGCTTATAGTTTTCTTGGCAAGATTTTGAAAATGATTTGTCCTGGTCTTCTTCCTAAAGCTGAGAGAGAGTGACTGGCTCAAAGTCACCCAGCTGATTTTTTGTTTAAGGAAGAAATAGAACTCATGCTCATGCTTTCCAGGTTGTCCATTAACTACTACACTAAGCTAACTCTTAATAAAACAGATACAGAATACAAAATACACTAGATAGTTTTAAACAAAACAAATTTAAAGGAGGTAGAAAAACCACAGTACTTTATGATCTACAGTAAAATTTAAGCATTCATTCTGTAAAGATACCAGAAAAAGTTTAATCTATAGGCATATGAGTAGGATTCTATGGCCATGTTGGCAAACCTATGGAACACATGCCGGAAGTAACACGCAGAACCATCCAGCGAGGGATGCGTGGCCTTGCTAGATCCTCTTCTGCATTCCTGTGCACACATGTGCGCCAGCCAGCTGGCCTTCGTGCACAGGAGCACCAAAACCCGGAAGAGCAGTGTTCCATCGTGCATGCGTGAGCTGGCACCTAGACTTCTGGGTTTAGGTCACATGCAAGCACAACGGCAGCTGTTTGTTAGGCGCGCATCTGTGCCAGAAACCGGAAGTTCGGGTGTCGGCTTGCACATGCACAATGGAATGCTGCTTTTCGGAGTTTCGGTGCTCCCGCATGCACGAAGCCCATCCTCCAGGCAGGATGGTTTGTGCGCCATTTCTGGCATGCAAGTTGGCACATGGTGATGTAAAAGGTTAGCCATCACTGTTTTGTGATGATTTTGGTAAAATGCTTTTGAAAATATTGGAACTAAACAGACAAAACTTTGTGAGAATAGCAATTTACAAAGGAAAGATAAATGCAATATGGACCAGATTGTAACAGTGATTGTAACAAAGTATTTAATTTCATTTCCGATGACAGTTATTAGGACACAAAGAAAAAATAAAGGGACGTGGGGGGGAGACTGCCTTTTACTTTCCCTCTTGTAACTGATACACTTTCACTTTTGGATTACAATATTAGAATGGAAGCTACCAGAAAAGTAAAAATGAAAAGAGAGGAGAGCATATTAGAGCAACCTGCAGAAAGAACATTCATTTTACAGTTCCTTCAGGAAATGTATGAGTAGTTAGGCAAAAAGCTATCTGATTCAGTTAATATTAAATTAACAGCTTTTGAAGACAGAATGGATGAAAAACTTATAAAGATGAAAAAGGATAAGAAAGGGTTAAGAAGATAGAAAACTCTGTAAAATAAGTGTCTGGAGATGTAAAATGAATGAATGACAAAATAGAAATTTTGGAAAGTAAGACAGATGTTATAAATAGACAAATGGAAAAACATGTAAATAGTGTGGCATTTTGAAGTTGAGAGATAAAGAATTTTGCTTGAGATTAGCAATGTAACATGATTCTGGTAAAGACATTAGAGAAGACAAGAGGTTTTGAGAAAAATATTAAAATTAAATAAGATAAATTACCAAAAATATGTGATGGACAATTTAGAGTTTATTAATGCATCAAAACATAAAATGGCAATTCAAGGGAGTATGCTTATTTTCTGAAATTCATATATCTTTTTCAAGAAGAGACATGGTTTGGATTTCAAAGAATTTGACTACCAAGGTTCAAAAAATAGTGATATTACCAAAGAGCATAATCCAGTGGGTTTGGTTTTTAAAGTAAAACCCATTTCTTTTAGATGGATTATACATAAAAAGAAGCAACAGCAGACGACTATAAAAAGAAATTGATGGGTTTTTTTAAAAAAATAATCTTAATAAAATTACAGACATAAGAATGATTTGGGACACAAGCAAAGCTTTCATGAGCAATTACTTTATACAACATAATTGTGAGTTTAAAAGAAAGAGACAAAAGAAAACACAAGTTATTTTTCATGAGATAAAAAGAAGAGAATTAAAAAAGACAAAACAAATATTACTCGACAAATTAAGCTTCTACAGCAACAATTATCTATGTTCACAGTAGGAGAAATGGAAATACAAATGAATTATGCAAAATAAAAAATTAGTCTGCAAATAAACCAGGGAAGTGGTTGACATACAAATTATGAAAAGAAAAAGAAAAGAAAGTGATATTGAAATTACAAGAAGGAGATATTGTAATACTAGATAAAGTGGCTATGAAAATCTATTTCATCAGTTATTCCAATTTATATAAAGAGCAAGAAATTTCCCTGGAGAAAGTAGCTGAATATTTAAATATTAAAGTATTTAATATTAAAATTAACCAAAGATTACAGAGAAACCAAGAGAGATTATGAATGCACCTATAATAATAAGGAAAGTTTGCAAAGCTATTAAAAAAAAGGGAAAACAGAAAAGGTGGCTGGACCAGATGGGCTACCAGCTTCTTACTATAAATGTTTTGAAGATGAACTTTTACAATCTTTAAAAAAATATGACAATTTTTCTTTTACAGAGAAAATGCTAAAAAGTGGGAAAGAGACTAATGTAGCATTAACACTTAAAGAGGGACAAGATTTGATTTTAACAAGAAACTACTGATATTATTATTTAATAACAACTATAAGTTGGTGACAATAATTTTGGCTCAGAAGTTGAAAATAATTTTGCAAGAATTTATGCATGACGACCAGTGTGGATTTTTACCTTAAAGACAATAAAAGGATAACATAAGAAATGTGTTGGACATGTTGGAATACTTGGATAAACATAATGAAAAACCGCAAGCCACTTTGATTTTTCTCAGATGCAGAGAAAGCCTTTGACAATTTGAATTGGTGCCTCTTATTTGAAGTTTTGGAATATATGATTTTGGAGAGAATTTTATTAAGGGGGTAAGATTGATTTATTCTTTATAGAAAGCAGAAATATTTGTTACTGGTGATGTAACAAAACACTGTGAGATATACAAAATGGACATGTTAGGGATGTTCATTTTCTTCTCTCCTGCTTATTCTAGTTCTTGAAATATTGCATAAAGATACAACATGAAACAATTTAATGAATATTTTTAAAGGGAATTTATAAGTTAAGGACATTTGCTGATGACTTGTTGTTGGTTTTGGAGGATCCACTAGAGGAAATAGAATTATTGATGAAAAAATTAAAAGAATTTGGTGCTAGCAGATTTTAAAATTAATAATCAGAAGACAAGGTTGTTAACAAAAACATGAAAATAGAACCTGAAACAGAATGGATGAAAGAAACAAGATTTAAGATTGAGAAAAAAGTAAAATATCTTTAAAGAAAAATGTTGATCATCTTGACTACTTGCTAGAGCAGAGTTCCCAACATTTCCGACTTTTTGGAGAGGTGGGGAAAGGGGATGGTTTGTGCAAGCAGCCAACACGTGCTCCCAGCTCCATTTGCATGAATGGTGTGCACGCTGCCTACCACTCACACAAATGGAGTCCACACACATGCTCACTCGCTGCTTTCACAAGTGAGGAAGAACATGTGCACGCACATCAGTAATGGGTTTCTACTGGTTCGCTCCGGATTAGATGAACCTATATGATGGTGGCAGGAGGCTCCACCCACCCACCCAGGCATCATGAATGCTCTGCACATGCAAGCAAAGCAACACCATGAATGCACACTCCTGATTTCGAACTGGTAGCGAAGGTAAGTGGAACCCACCACTGACACATGTGCTCATCAAACATTTCTACAGCCCAGTTGCAAACCTTCCATGGTTCACAGGTTGGGGACCCCTGTGCTAGAGTACAGAAATGGAATATAAATTGAATATATAAAAATAGATTGAATATCATGAATTTAGAGCTTCCAGGGATTACTTTAAGCAAAGGTTATCATTTATTGTAGGACAATACAAAATGTTTTTTTATTCAACTGGGCATAATATTTTATGAGCACAAAAAGTATTATCATATCTCATGTTCAAAAATAAAGTGTTATAATTCAAAATAACAGTACAATTCTGTGATATCTTTAAAAAATTGGGATATTTTATTGATTTAGTTATTAAACTTATATGCCACCTATCTCATTGTCAAATGACTTCGGGCGGCTGGGTGGATAGATTCAATATTTTACATCTTAAATGTAGAAACATTTCATTTATGCCTTCTTCTTTAGAAATTTTTTTGCTTCTTTTATGACTCCATTACATGCAATAGTAAGTAGAACTACATGTAAAATTATTAAAAAGATGGCATATGTACATTAGGATGTGTGACAAATATTTTAAATGCAAACTTTTAATTACAATTAATTGTTTAAATTTAGAATTGTGACTGAATGATGTAGAGATGTTCATTTGAATGTTCAAGAGATCTGAACACTGATGGTAAGACTGAATTAATTTGAACAAAGAAACTAGAGTTCCTAGGCTCCCCTCAGCTCAAAATGAGATGATGGGGCAAACAAAGTGTGAAAATTCCTGATTTTTTTCATGCTGAAAATTATTATTCAGTTTTAAATTATGAAACGGTTTCAAGGGCTAGTATTAAGTACAGTATGTGGAAACAACTCATCACAATCAGCTGCGTTAGTAAACCCCTAATCCTCATCAGAATTATAAATTAGGTTAGCACCCTCCTCCCCAATTGATTTGTAGGGTATTTAGAGAAAGAGATATAAGCTTATCATATCCTGCAAACCTTGATAAGTAGCTTATTCTATATATAGAACTCCACTACTAGTAAATTAAAGACAAAAAATTAAAAGTTACGTAAACTACAGTATCGACATTATAGAATTTCACAGCACATTTTAAATGATTTTCTAATAAAAATATGTTTGATTCATTGGCAGCATTAAAATGCTATTTGAGAAAGGATTTTGTATTATTTCTCATGCCAAAATAACATGCATAATAAGATAAAGTAAGAGAATCACAAATTACCTTATTCAGTCAATCCATGAATATAATGTAGTAACATTACAGCAGGGCTGTCAAATCACAGCCTGCAGGTCAGATGCATCACGTGCTGGCCATGCCCGGTTTAGCAAAGGGGAAAAAAGTCATGATACATCACATGATGACGCCATGACGTTGCAAGTTTGATCCCTACATTACAGTGCAAGCCCCCCAAAAATGGTATTTGCTAAAACTATACAGTCTAGTGGATTGCTGGATGATTTGCACTTCATTGAAAAACCGGCTTCCTTCTAATTTTTGGATAGCAACAACTGACAGGCTTCCTGTTCCAAAACTGGAAGAATATCTAATATGTAATAACTCAAATATTATTTTGCATTTATTGTATTTAATCATGTCAATATATGGCTTACTGTTCAAGTAGATAACAGCAGCTGGCTCCTATTCAGATACTACTTTATATCTGGCTGTCATATCTATATCTCAACTGAAACAAATGAGATTTTATAATCTTGAATCTTGTGTAAATCTGATGGAAGAAAAACAAATTGGAACTGACATTATTATCAATTCATAAATATGGTGCTCTCACATATAGCTATTCTGTCCTTCATTAACAAAACCATCTTTTCTAAAAGCTCATTTTGCAGTTGTGCAAAAAATTATCCAACACATAAAGTTTATGTCTAGTTTATTCATAAATAAATTCTTATAGTTGAGAAACAGGAATTTGATTTTGAATTATATAGTGTTGATTATAATTCTGAAATGTCAGTGCAAGATTTCAAGGGTTTTTTCACATAAGTTTTTTAGAGTGTAATAAACATAGTCAAGAAGATAACAGTCCTCTTTCCATTAATATGTTCATCCTTATTATCTGAAAAAAAGACCTCCAAACACAACTGAATGAATGGAAGGGTTTTTTCCTACACATTCCAGGACTCTGAATAAACAGATTTCTCACACTTCGACAAAAGAGGGATTGGCACACACAGTTGTACCAGCCAGAATGTTTTTTTAAAAACGTAATATGCATCTCATTATAAGGAAAAACCTGCTGTTGATGTTCCTATATGCCTATCAACTCTATTTGAATTTACTGTATAAACTTTCGAAATTAGCTAATGTTTCTCATTCTATTTTTTGTTTTTCTGAATATCCAAAGTATTCTCAGGAATATTTTACAATACCAACGTTCAAAAACATTACTAATGTTTCTTTTCTGCTTTTTTAATGTCCAACTTTCACCCCCATTAATTTGGAAATTGCCTGCAGAATTTTATTTTTTTTGTAGGTATACAGGTAATATTCAATATGACTGTAATGGAATTTGCCCATTACAATCATAAACAGTGATAGTTATAAAATGATTTTACAATTTTACATTTCAATCATTAAGTGAATACTATGGTTGTTAAACAAATGTCATAGCAAATGTAGAAGTGCCAGTTTTTGGCAAATCCATTGTAAAATGCTGCTGTAAATGCAGCCGTGTTGCCGTGTTGCCAAGTGTTGACTCACACAACCACAAAGATCATTGCAACTTTGAATCTGGCGGGAAGTTTCCTTTTTCAAATTGATTATAACTTCAAATGATCATTACACAACTGGTCATAATACTATCTGTAAACATGTGACAGTGTCTCAATACCTTCTCCAAGACTTCATTGCTAACCCAACATATGCTGCTTCTTTAATGTCCAACTTTCACTCCATAGATTTGGAAAGTTTTTTTATGAGACTGGGAAGACCTTTTTATTAGTCTTATTTATTTTATTTTATTTTAATTTGATTTATATGCTGCCCTTCTCCGAAGACTCAGGGCGGCTTACAATGTGCTAAGCAATAGCCTTCATAC